>JARBEQ010119412.1:0-13672 GCA_030265355.1 Tritonia tetraquetra | reverse complement strand
TACATTTAGTTGCAAGATAGATTTCAAAATCAGCTTATACATTTAGTTGCAAGATAGATTTCAAAATCAGCTTATACATTTAATTGCAAGATAGATTTCAAAATCAGAAAGCCTTACGTGGTTGGTCATGAGCGAGCATCTATTCTTGATTTGAAATTTCATCCAATTAATTTTCCCCCTTCTATTTCATTTACAACTAGATCTTCCAATACCTTACAATCAAACAAAACTTTACCCATAATAGATCTTCAGCCTGCCAGACTGTCTGTTTGAAACCAATGTTCTCTCAAAGATGTCATCACATTCTGTGTTTTGACTGCAAATCTTAAAGTCTTGGGGAGAAAAATCATAACAATGAATTTAACGACATATTTTGACATTTCTGAGAATGAGGAAATAGAATTACATTAAAGAGATGTGAAGACATTGATACCAAATTTTTCTTAAATCATATGATTGAGAAAGTGCATGTAATAGCAGCTTTGGGAAAGTCTACACTACCCATGTGTTATCTGTCATTTCTTCACACAAATTTTTTAATTACATGGAAAACAAGCAAACAAAAATGAAATGATAAATGTTATATTTTGTTGCATTTAGTTTAAATTTGACATTATTTGTTGTTAAATAATTCACTCTCATATGTTTAACTTTCAAATTTGGTCAACATTAATTCCAATTCAATCTACAATGAATATACAGTAGTCTCCGGCTATAAGCATGATCTGGTTATTAGTCCGTTTTTGTTGTGAAACAAAATTTTTACTATGAAAATGTTCCCCTTTATAAGCACGCTCTCCTGACAGCACTCCGTTTCTAAGCACGTTTTTGTGAACACTAACAAAATAAAATACCAAAAAAAACTTCTTGATGGGCCATTGGCAGTTCCAAGCCGGCAACCAAGTATGTACATGTGTATAACCTTGGCGACACATAGGAGAAAGTTTCTTTAATTGTATGCCGATGTATAACATGGTACTACAATTACATAACACACACAAACATATATGGAATTATTGAACAACTAAAAAGCCTCCGGTTATAAGCACGTTTTTCTTGATTCCCCAGGACCCGTTTTGTAGCCCTTTTTCTACAAGACAGACAATCATCCGATGATTACATTGCTATTCCCATCTCACAATGCTTGACATTACATCGTTTAAAATTTTTTACACACCAAATCAGGGACTGCAATCTATAGCAAAAAAACCAAACAAAACAAAACTAATTATGATTCATTATTTTTGTGCTGGAGATAAAAGATAATGTGTATCTTAATGACATATAAAAAAACCAATGGCCACTCACAATATTCATTGACATCAGGATTTGAATCCACGGTAAAGTCCAGTTGGAAAACGTTTTGATTGGATGTGTATCTGGTGTCTGAAGGTACACCTCCTGGGATGCTGGACATCCCCACCATACCCAGACTAACACTGGACAGGTCAGGAGGAGTCAAGGACACCGTGATACCTGGAAGAATTATTTTAATAATAAAAGTAATAATAATTAATTTAGAGCTGAACAGGCCAAACCAACCTACTCTTACTTTGCTTTCATGTTTAAGGCCTGATCCCCAATGTATAAAATACTAAACACACGTTTATAACATTTTTTCAGCTAGAAAATTACCTTTAAGGATTGACTCTAATTGATATGCAGATCTAAACAAGACTTCTTAACCCTTCCAGTGTCAAGGAAGGGCCGATTAGATCGGCCCATCGCCCGCCACTAGAATGTTCGGGCCGAATCGGCCCGGCCTATTCTACCCACCAGTGTAAAGAAACACAACGTCAACGAAAGATAAATGCAGTAATGCCATGGAGACAATTCAATTTATTATTTACACATCCGGTCTACCTTGATTCAACCGAGAAACACCGAAAATCAAACCAAAATCGCTATCGATGATGTTGAATCAAAATTCTGGTCCTTCAGGCTTTCGAATGAAGAATAAAAACACCTCTAAACAACTTTTTGTGACAATTGTGATGCTGATTTTGAATTCAACTGTCAAATTGATGCCATAGAGTTCAAGGGTTTGAATTGGAAGCGAAAATAGAGATGATTAGACCTAATCGATATCTTGAGGTGACCAGACTTCAAGGCCTACTCCCTCAAAGTCAATTGCTATTGAAATTCCTCGACTAGTTGCCCCGAAATTGTTATTTCTAGATTTCCATGGAGAAATATGAACAATATAAGGTGTTCATGAAAGTGTTAGTGGTGCAATCAAATTTTTGTTGATTTTTCAATGACGGGCTACTCCCTCAATCAGTAGTCATAAGAAAACAATCAATCTCACCTGTCGCTTCATACTTTTACCTATTGTATGGAAACTAATCATGTAAGACCCACAAAAGTGTATATTTTCTTGTAGAGAATTGAATGAGCAACAGTTTTCGCATTGGTGTTTGAGGATAGGACTTGAAATAAAAGCACAAACCCCCCTGAAGTGAATAAAAAATTTGCCTGGTCAACTTTGACCTTGACCTTTCAGGGTCACTCCATGATCATGGTCAAAATAATTTCATCGGACTGGACATTCAATTACCTTTCAGATAATGTATACTCTTAGGGGTTTTACTCTTCAAATAACTTCACAACAAGGATTTTTCTGCACCATATTACAAATGGAGAAATTACTTGACATTACAGAAAGGTACCATTGACACTTGGAGGGTTACACACACAATAATTCAACTATGTTATTTTTTTACTCCAAAGTCAAATCAATAAAGAATAGATGTCTACAGTGAAACTCGGTTATAACGAGAGGTGGCGTTCCAGACAAAAACTCTCGTTATTCCTGAGGTCTCGTTATTCCCGATAACAAATGGAATTAATCAGATTGATCCCCTTACTTCACCAACAATAACAGGGACTCAATCGTTCGATGTGTGTGCGCTCGTGGCGATATGCCAGATATGCCAGTCCGCGTCCTCTCAATGTGCTTTGATGACACGGTTATTGTGGTTGAAGTAGCAACAGTTTCTTGACACCGTAAGACAAAACCAGGAAATGATAAAGAAAGAAAGAAAGTAGGGATGGTTTCTTTGTTCAGTGATAAAAATAAGAAAGAGAAATAGAGGAGTGGTGGTTATGGATTTCTCGTTATTACCAAGGCTCTGATCGTAGAGTGTCGTTATTCTAGATATTTATTGTATAGTGTTATTAGGGAAAAAATGTCCTCGTTATTGCAATTATTTCCGATGTCGTTAAACATGGTGATCCACTGCATGAGCTATTTTTTTTGTTTAACAAATCTGAATTTTTTTCCCAACAGGCATGAAATACATTATCAAATACATTTTATTTACTCCATAACTTCTGCCTCCGTGAAACATGAGTTGGATGCCCAAAATAATGCATAAGATAAGGTTTGTTTGTTTGATCGAGCCCCATTAATACCGCAGAGCAGTGTTGGGGCCAGCCCTAGGTTCAGCCATGAAAGGCACAAAAGATACCTGCCATAAATGCAGGCACCCTGACCACCAAACATGACTGAACACAGAGCTGGGAACTCTTTGGATAAGATAAGGTAAGGTAAGATAATGCTTTATTTGTCCTTTTTTGGCACATTGTCTTGATATAAAGCTGCAATTTTTAAACGAAACAAGTAAAGCACCATACATAATATGGATTCCTACTACATTTAGTATCAAGATAAACGATAATTGATATGCATACATACTAATGCTAATAAGTGTGAAGTTTTCTTAAAATAATCCTGCATAATTTATTGACCGAAAGTTATAAAGAGTTGCCTGTAAATTTCAATCCACAAGTCCCATGATGTTCGCCCATTGCAGCAAAAAAGATAATTTGGTCATTCTTGTTTTTTGTATTTTAGATTTAAGTTTGTGCCCAGTGGCTAATTTGCTTTGATGTTTTTATCTAATTTTTCATGTTGTTTTCTGCTGGATCTTAAACGAAATGATGTTATTGTTTTCAGCTTTTCGTCCACCACCAGTCCCAAAAAGAATCAAGAACACCATGGTGATCTTAGGGCACGATTAGATTCCAGCATCACAAATTACTGGTCACAACTTGTTTAATCCATTACTTGTTACTTTCAATTAAATGAAATGAAGGGTAAAAAACATATTACAAAAATGAAGGCCACTGTATGGAATTGTCTTTAAAATTCTACTTGATACCTATGTAATGTGTTAATTTGATGGCAGAAGTTTGTACCCTTTCGAACAATTCACAAAAATAAAATCATTGCGAGGTTACACCAGAAGCCTTGTGGTCAAACCTTTTTTTAAAATAAAACTAACTTTCCTTTTGGCAGTGTAATGAGGTTTTACTGTATTCTACATAAAAGAAAAGCTATAAAAACCTCCTGTATCCTGGTGTGTAGTGATCAAACCAGCTCCATTTGTACACTTGACTGATACATAATACTTGACATTGTCTTGCAAAATGCCAGTCAAATTGGAGTTAATGCCTTCGTTGGACAGCCCGACAGAAGTCCAGTCTTGTACCTCTGTTCCACCAATAGAAGTTCCAATAGCCCAACTGTAGTCCTGGTAAAATCATATGGCAAATGTGATAGGGACATGTTACAAGATTTGAATAAAATTACAAGACAAAGGTTGTATTCCTGATGTATGCTAATCAAGACAGAGAAAAATCATAGAGAAAAGATGGTGATCAATCATTCTGATTTTTTTTTTTTCACTTGACAACTTTGGAAATTGTAAAAATTAAGTCTTGTAAATTGTCTTCTTATTCACAAGACACAAAGAAGTATGATGGAAAATTGATTCAAAATTTTAGCAAATAATGGGTTGTTGATATGAGCAAGTCCACATACGCAAGCACATTAATACCCTGTGTATCTGCTTATGATTATCATGCATCACAACTAGTCTATTTCATCTTGTTTTACTTCTTTTTTCCTTCATCTGAACATAGAAACCTATAAAGTTGGAAGAGCAGTCCACACGGGACTACTTAGACGACAACGATGAGAATTAAGACAAGAACAAAATATAACTTTTGTTTAGACAATGCAATGACAACTGGAAGACTGTTAGCCAGGGTGTTAGCACTAATGTGAGTTGAAATGACATCAGCTTAAGTAGCATTTTGAGTAACACTTTTTCCTTGACATATTATTGATAGGGGGGAAAAAAGAATCTCCTGATCATAGTACATGTAGTTTGAAGTCTCAGGATCATGGATACTATGCATGTTGTATCTTTCTTTCTTCATCATTTCCTGGTTTATTATCAGTATCAGGTTTATCTATAATGAATAAACTTCCTCCACTACTCTCTATTTTGACTTCTTTTCTTTGCATCAACTAAAGTAATTTCTCTTTTCATCAGAGAAGTTTTATTCGAATTGAAATTATGATATCCTACTGTGTTTTTTAAAAATATATAGATCAAATAAATAAACAAAGGAATAAATCAATTTTTTTTTTAAGTTTTAAAAGCAATCAAGTTTTACACCCTTACCATAACATCACTTTCTTTATCCTGGCATTCCCAAGCGTTTTTAATGGTAGACTCAGATCCAATGTAGGCGATTGCAGGCCTGATTTCATCTTCATGGCTGACATCGAGATACATAAAGGAATTGCTATCAAACTCAGGGGGAGTTACATCAATATTGAACCCATCAGAGGAAGCAGTGGAACTCAGGCCTGATGCAAGTACTCCCCGAACTGATGACACATATTTAAAAAAAAATAACAAGTCAAAATTTTGAAAGCAATCTTTGTTTACCAACAAAAATGCAAGGAAAAAAACACACACAGGATATAAAAGTCTTGATCAATAACTTCAAATACAATGCTGTTTCCAAATCTTTTCTTTCTCGTTATTTTTGCGCTATTCTCTGTGCCTATAAAAAAGGTGCTGCTGGAAGTGAAATAAATGAACGAGATGGGTAGGTGTAGACATGTAACAAAAGCGACGTAACGAAACACGGAAATGCAGCGGTGGGAAGTAAATCCAATGGAAACACAAGGTAATCCGAGCGAATAATATACTTTACCTACCCATCTCGTTCTCTGTGCCTACAAACTTTTATTGGAATCATAAGCAGTATCAATTAGAAAAAGCCAGATAACAGTTAATTTTTGCCCTTGTAGGCAAAGCTCTTAGTTAAATCATATGCCAGGTCCCCACCTGAGCATTTTTCATCAAACATTGCGCACGAACAAAACATGATGTACAAAATTCTCTGGTATGGACATATTCTTTGGATTGTTTTTCTTGTTTGCAGCATTTTGGGGCAAATGTCCAGGCCATTATGAAAAAGAGGGTATTGTGTGCTGTGTTTGGAGGGAATGGCCAGTATGCCACAAGCCAAGCACAGGTGTGGACGGGCGATAGATGAAACTGGCAAAACATTGTCACAAATTACAGTATTACTCCTATACACAAACAAAACATTTTGTAGAAAATATGTGTTATGTGTACCAGTAAAATAGTAGGTTCTAGGCTTGCTTTCACCATCAGAATCGGTAAAATTGAGTGGCAAGTTCATTCCAGTCAGTGTCAGGGTAACAGAGCTCATATCGTCAGCAGAGCAGGTAGAGTTGCAATGGTATCGATTGCAATCATCAAGACACGGAATACAGGGGTTTTCCACCTGTACAAAAAACAAGTTATCAATGAAGATAGAAAAATGTGAAAGTGTAAAAAAAACAGCCACAGAGAAGAAATGTGGCTTTGTCGACTGTTGGGATTGTGTAATTTCAGTACCAAGTAGTTGTTATCTAGGAATGATTATTCAATACAAGAAATACTATCAAATACAACTGGACTTGCTCATTCCTATCAAACAAATTTGCAAATTGAAAGCGAATTTGTTGTCACACAACATGGACTGTGAGCTACTCATAGCAGCTTTGTAACGCAAATCAAATTACATAAAAAATCGTTCCAATTCTTAAAAAACCTGCATTTTGTTCTTTAATTTGACTTTGAAGGTCAACAAAACTTTGCCCTGATTTTTAATGCTTGTCAACAAAATTATACTGCATCTAGCTAAAATTAGAAGTTGTTCTGTTTTTGTACATACTCTAGACAAAGGAACAAGGTCATCCAATCCCCTATCCGAACCAATTCCTGCTTCAAAACTGACAAATCCATCATTTCCACCCCTGAATGGAATTTCATATCGACACAGATTGGTATTATTAGCCGGGACAATGATGTTTCTGGAATTAGGGAAAACAAAAATCACAGGTTTGATCATCAATGAAACATTTCCACAACACCATTGAATAAACTTGTTTGTTTGATCTAACCCCATAAATACCACAGAGCAGTGTTGGGGCCAGCCCTATTTTCAGTCATGAAAGGCACACAGATACCTGCCATAAAAGCAGGCACCCCAACCACCAAACACAACTGAACGCAGAGCCGGAAGCGCTTTCGATCTAAGGATTTAAGACAAGCAGGTGATCAACTTACTGTGCCCATCATCTTTTACAGGCACCATGAGAAATGCACTGAACAGTATTAATCAAAGACAAGCCAATAAACAAGTTACTGCAGCCCTTGTGGGTGCCTCCTCAGCTAATGATAAAAACTGGGAGGTTTTACCACTCTGGGCATACCATTAGGTGAACAATAAATAAATCATGCACTTCATCAGAGTCTAATTCTAACCATGTAAAAAAAAAAAAAACCAAACAATTGGAATGCTAAAAATCCCTTCCCTCTTTGGTAGTGCACAAACTTTCTAAACAAATCTGAATTGTTTATTCGGTTGTATTTTCTGTTTCTATAATCGATTATCTTTCTTGTGACACATAACTAATTCTGTTGTCATTCTCAACAGTGAGGCATAGTGGTAAAATTAATCTAGTCCAGATCCCCAAAAAGGCTGGTCCAGAAAGAATTAAAGTTAATCCTTTGAACCCTGGTTTCCTGAGTCTTATTTTCCGAAATACCAGAGCAAGCAATACAAAACTAAAGAGTTACCGATGTCTTAGTATTTAGTAACGTAAGTGACACCAACCAGTGTCCTGTGTTCAAAGGGTTAAAGAAGAAATCCACAGCCATAGAATTGTATGTTACTCTCAAAGCAGATTAATCCTCCTACTGAACAGAAATTCCTATCAGCACTGTATTATCTTAGTTTGGTTTCAATGCATGAAAGGTCTTTAAAGAAATTACCTGAAAGTAGCTTCAGCATTCCATAGAGTAGCAAAGACAGAGGAGGTGTTGACATTAGGAACGTAGTTCTTCCAGTTCCACACAGACATCATGAGCGTGGTGTTACTGGACATTTGTGGCAAGCCACAAAGACTGATGTCTGTCTCGCTGTCGTCTATGGCCACATCCATACACCATGTAGGCTGCATAATTTTCAAAAAGTTAAAGTTGTTAGTTTCACACCCATGGCAACAAAGGCGGGACCTCCAATTTATAGTCCATCTCCAATAGGACTTGATTCCATGAGGAATCCACAGGGTCACAGCCATAAAAACTGAGTGCGATAAGAGGAAAAAATCCCCACGTCGCCGCTGGGAATTGAACCTTTTACCTTCTGCTCACAGAGCAAAAGCAGCATTTAGTTTTATGACCAGTTGAAAATGAATATTCATGGATAATTCAATTACAAAGAGGATGTATAAATATATGTATGAAGTATAGTAACATTCACAAGACATTTAATCAAACTACATTTCAAAAAGAAATATAGTTCAACATACATTTTCATAAAAGGAACCTAAAAAGTTATACCGTAAGACAAGAAAAAGAATATTTACAACAAATTGACAGTTATGAATACTGAGGGCTAATAATTATACCCTATAGTTGTCTAAAAGAAGAAATAAATATTTTATGAGAACAAGAGTACTTACAACTAAAACAAAAAACAGTATGTTTAGCTCAATTAATTGTATGGGAGCAAGCCATGCATATGGTACTTGATAAAGTAACAGGCAACAGAAATGAATTTGAAATATTTTTAGAAAAACAGATGCTAAACTACTAAAAGAGATCAGGGAAGAACTTAAAATAGACAATATAGAGCAAAGCATAGAATATACAAAACTGAGCTGGTTTGGAAAACAAATGGATAATAGAATCCAAAATAATTATCTAACACTGTGTCTGATCTTTTTTTTCCTCCTCTCTTAAGAGAAAAACGAAGAAAATGGAAATTAAGATGTACTTTTTATTCATGGTTAAGAATCTGGTATCAAAGATATATCAGTGAATGATTCTTTTTAAAAAAGAAGAAAAAAGAAAGACAGATAGAAAGCCACATTTTCTACACTATTTTTACATTCATAAAATAGCAAAACACATACATTTGCTGCCTCATCTGCCACGGAGTACATCTTGATTGTGTAATGATGGTACGTCGAGCTTGGATCAAAGCTCAAGTCAAAATCCTCAGAGCGAGGCTCATAAGAATATTCTGAGCTGAAAGTGCACCATAGAACAAGACGGCCCACAGAAGACACTGAAAAAAAAAAATCAGCAAAATTTACATTTTGAATTGAGATTATCACATCAAAATTACTCTTATCTTAACTAAAAAAAGACAGTGAAGATTCTTTTCCTTGTTGCCTGAGGTCAAAGAGGTCAATTCTTTCCCTTTTTCAGCAAAGAGTTAAAGAACTCTTGTCATTTTCTTCCTTAGTGTATCGTTTAGGTAAGAATTTCAACACATCTTCCTGAAGTGATTTTTATTTTCCTAGTTCGAAGCATTTGTCATTGTAGACTGTACATAAAAAAATATCGAAAATAAGATTTATTATTGCAATATCAACACAGTTAATTTCATCCAAATTCAAATATTGATCTAAATCATTTAAAATCATTTACTAACGTTTTAGAAAAAAAACAACAAACAAATTCTTCCCACCTTTGTACAGTTGCATGCCACATGCTGGCTGAGATGGATTGGTAGAAGCCTGTGCATCGATATTGTTTACATTGCTGGTACTCATGAGAATCCGTTTTTGACTGTTTGTAAGTTGCATCACCTACAAGGGAAAATAACATTTAGAAAACAAGTGTATGCGAGGCCACAAAGATAATGCTTTTTGCTTGTGCTGGGGAAAATAACAATGTAGAGCAACTTTTTTTCAGCTGCTTTCCATTGTTCTTTTTCTCACTGACAGCAATAAGCGTTCTCATCTGCCCTATTAGGTCAACATTTTTCTAATTCCTTTTTGCAAAACAACACACTTCCTTACCTTCCATCACATTTGCTTTGAGTATTTTATATATTTGTTTTTTGTTTTTTTTCAATTATACAAGTTTGTTGTTGTTGTGGCAAACAAAACTCAAATTACAAATTGTCACCAGTTACTTGCCTGGACAGATCTCTTGCGTCTTCCAGCCACCAATCGATTAGCCCTGTATGTGGAACATCCTCCACATGTTGATTCACAAGTCTGTAATAGCAAAAAAATAAAAATGTCTAGAAAAAAACTATGGTGCCAAAACTAATTAGTACAGATGAGCACTCTAACATCAGTTTTTAAAAAACCCCAAAAACTTGAGGAAAATTATTTCGATTTTTGTCCTTGCCAAATAGGCAACAACGCTTGATGAAGAATCAAAATCTGGATCCCTTACTAAGAGTCTAAATGGAAACAATCCAACCGTTGTATGTTTGGACACAAAGCATGAGTCATGCATTCAAGACATACCTAGGGTACAACAAAAAAATTACTATATCAGTATGTGTATATCGTTGGTGTTGCTAACAAACCACTTAAGTCCGTCGTGGTTCTTTTTTCAGGAGAGACAAAAACTGATTTTGAAATAGAACAGAGAAGACATGCATGGGGTACTTGGGTTATATTTCTCATGATTTCATTGGTCCAATTGAATAGCTTTGACGTCATCACAAGATGTGGCAAAGGTCAAGGAAAAATCCCCCATGAATTTTTAGCGGTTTATTTAAAAGAATCCTAACGTAAGTAGTTTTCTTGCAACACCCCCGATACATATGACCATTTCAAATGTCAACTTATCTTTTGTGAGAATAGATCTTTCAGAGTCATTTGTACCTAAAACTTTCAATGTTGTCAAGGATACATTTATCAAAAAGCTGTACAAAGCTATCCAAGGGAAACAAGGTAAGGTTTGATATTTACCTCACTTGATAGCATTGACTAACAGAAAATGTGCACAAATTGATACATTAATATCAAACATGAAAACATCACACATAGTAAAATAAGAAATAGAAATGCTAAATACCCCAGAAGGGACAGCATCATCACAACAGCTACAATATGGGGTTGAATCAGGAACTGTGTAATCATAGTGAGTGACATAATCCTCTGGTCCATCCCAAAACAACACGCTTGTCACAGCATGCCCTCCCCCGCTTGCTGCCCTGATGTCCATCTGATTTTAACGGCAAAATGGACAAACAAATCAATTAAACATTAAAAATTTATCATGTTTGTTAAATCTAAATAAAGTGGTAGGAGATATTCCATGATACACACATTTTATTTAAATGAAAAATGGACATATAGCCATTGCTGTGCAGTTAAACCAAGCACTTATGATAACTATTAAATCAACAATCTTATTTTCTGTTTTTCATCAAGCCAGTCTTCATATAAATTCTTTGTACTTTTATTTTTCTTTAGCCAGTGAGAGCAAAAATAAATGAATAAATAAATAAATAAATGAATAAATTGAGGCATTAATATCTGTGCATGAGATTCTAAGTTGTGGTTCACCATTCAAATTTTCACACACATTATTACTTAGGCAGCTCTGATTTGTAATAAAATGCTATATCATAAGATCCAAAGGTTAGTGTTCTGACCTCATACGTTCCACCATGAGCCAGGTCAGCATCTCTATAGATGGCCCCAGTGTACATGTCATCAGTAGAAGTATCCCTAGCAAGCTTGATGGTAATATCCTCAGGATCTAATGTTGATCTCTGTACATTAGCATCTCTAACGATCAGATTCAAGACTCGTCCAGTCTGATCGTTGTTGATGTCTGAACTAAGAGTGTTCCAGCTGGGATCATTGTTGAGGAGTGATTGTGGTGGACAATAGGAGCCAGTTGACTTGGGCAGGTAGAGCAGTGTTGCTGAAAAAACATTTTAAAAACAAAATCTAAACTGATATTCCTAGAATGAAGGCAAACTTTATAGGACCTTTACCATTTCAAAATTACATATATTTAAAAAGAAATATAAAACTTAACTTTACTTATCCTAAATATATTAAAAATGGAGCTGCGCTGATGATAAAAACAAGGATAAACAGAGAATGATTGTGAGACAGTGACAGAAAAATAGGTCCAATAGAGGAAGAAAAATGCCAAGCAGCAGTGGGAGATTGATACCACGCCTGCCAGCCTCGTCATCCTTATCATAAGAGGTGGCGATATCATAATGGATAGTATGCTGTAATGATCAGCAAAATCAAGCATCAATGATTGTGGTTAGCACTTGAATGGGTGACCACCAGGGACCACCATAGTCCTTGGGTAAGACACATTACTCTGCTTACCTCACTCAACTCAGGTGTAATTGAGTACCGGCCGAGGGCAGCAAATGATTTTGGCAGAATGTTAGTGCTAAAGAACCTAACAGGCAGCTCGCACTGTATACTCCCAATGGAGTTGAAAAGAATACAGAAATGTAATGGCCTGCTAGGGGTAAACAAAACATTGTAAAGCGCATAGAGCATGATGAACTTCATATATTTGTGCTATATAAATGTTCTCTCTTATTATCATATCTCATCTTCAGTAGTTACCTTCAGCTTGAGATTGAGAGCCTGACCATGCTATGTCAGCGAGAGGATCATTTCCGTCAATGACAGTGCCAGCACTGCTGGTGGACGAGTCGACAAGGATGACAGGGCTTGTGGTGCTGATGGACAAATCAGCCTTGTTGTACACTGTCATCACCACATAATACGGCTGAGAGATCTGGGGCAATTTGAGTGGACATAAAAAGGTTTCATTTGTCTAGTTGGTTATGATGGTATGTGAAGACTCATGGATTTTGTTTTTAAAACACAAAATGCTAAGCAGTTTGGTCTTTTCTCTTTTTAAAAATCATCATCTTATTTTTTAAATTTCCTTCATGGATTAATAAAGGATACCTTACCTTACCTTACATTCCAAACACTTAATCTACTCACTTACAAAGAGGTCGATTTTATAGATTATTTATATCCATGCAAATCTTAATATAGGTTTTTGTCGTATGGAGGCTATTCATACTTGGGCAATCAAACCCCACAAAATGTATATAACTTTTAAGATTACGAAGAGGGATGATTACATTGAGGTCCATATCCAGGAAGGAGTAGCTGGTATACAACCCATCAATGGTGACTGTAGTCACGAGTTCATCTGATCGATTCTCAGCACTACTACAAGACATCTGCTTATACAGGTCCAGTTTGATTGTCCCCAGACCAGACTCAGCATCAGCGTAGTTTTCCCATGTCAGTTCAATTGATCGAGGATAAGGCGTGTAAGACATGTCCTGGAATAACAAAAAAAAAAATTAAAATTTAAGTGAGATCATTAATATTGACTTTTCTGTGGCACACAGAACCCTTGGCAGTTGAAAATTGATGAAAGGGTAGGCCGCAAGGCCGCTGACCGGGCAAAATTAATTCCTACCACAAAGGTCAAAGTGGGTTGATCACCTGCTTGGCTTAATATCTTGATCCAGAGAA
>JARBEQ010119301.1:0-13678 GCA_030265355.1 Tritonia tetraquetra | reverse complement strand
TGCCTGGCATAGTTTAAGTAATACTTTATCTGCTTCTATACTTTGGTTAACTATCATTTCTGGGTAAATTCCACCTGTGCCCCTTCTTTGCCAACTTTTATTTTCTTCTTTGCAATTATTAGTTCTGTCATTGTTATGTCTCCTTCATTACTAGTACTACCATTTTCATTAGGATTGTTGTTGTTAGTTAGGCTTTTGTTCTCTGTATTTCTATATTAGTTTAAGTTGTCCGAGTTATGTAGACTTTTCAACTTATTCTCTCCACGCTTCTAGTATTTCATCATTATCTTTAACCTCATCTCCTTTTTTATTCTTAACATGATTTATTGGACACTGATGTCCTCGTCTACACCTCTTTACAGCTCCCCAAACGGTACTAAAATTGTTGATAAAGAAAGAAAGATAATAGCAAAAAACAACGGCGTAGATAAAGTTTTCTTCTCTTATTCATACCCTTAAAGGAGACTGTGTTTAGCAGCAATCATTTTGGTTATGGCTGTTAACATAATGTTATTTGTTAATCACTATTTGATATCGATAACTGAGCCGGTCAGTGAAGTCAAGCAAATGTTCTTAGTTAGGACTTGAATGAATGGCCATTAGGCTGCTCGCAATGTGTTCTCTACAGGAAGCTTAATAGAGTGTGATGGCCTGCCGGAGGGTAAACAAAACATTGTAAATGGTGTAGAGCATAAAGGACGTCGTGGAAGTGTTCTATTTTTAGAACACCGTTTTCCTGTCCTGTAAGAAAAGAGATGGTCTTATCTATTTGTTGTTGTGGGAGATACTATGTGTTTTATGTCATTATTTACTTTCTTATTTCCCCTTGTCAAATGAACACGTTGGTGACCTGTCATAGTAAAAAATACAAACAAAAACGTTATCCGTGCATTTCAGGGGAAACAAGCAGTGTAGAATTATTAGTACTACCATTTTCATTAGGACTGTTATTGTTAGTTAGTCTGTTGGTCTCTGTATATTCTATATTAGTTAAGTTGGCTGGGTTATGTAGACTTTCAAAATATTTTCTACACATTTCTAGTATTTCATCATTATTTTTGACCACATCTCCTTCTTTAATTTTATCATTGGACACTGATTTCTTCGTCTACACCTCTTTACAGCTCCCCAAAACACTTTCTGATTTTCTCAGAAAATGTCTTCTAACTCGTCTCCAAATTGTTCCCATTGTTTTTGCTTGGATTTTCTAACTCCATCCTTACCTTTTTAGTTTATAGGCTTCCAAGTCGTCACTATTACGTATTTCTTCCACGCGTATTTTTAAAATCTTTTTATCATTCCACCAAAGAGTCATTTTTTATTGGCTCCTACTAACGGGCTTCATAGGCACTTTCAGAAATGTCTTTCTTATATATTGACCAGATACGTTCTACATCTTCTATCTACTCCTGTCTACCAATTTCCGATTTTTAGTTTAATTAAGTTTTAGAAAGTGCTTTTGGTATGTATATCTCTCAATTCTTCTACTTTCAATGTATATCTCTTTTGTTTTTTCTGTTTTAGGTTGGGGTTTAAGAATTACTATTACTAGAAAGTGATCACTGTGTTTTTCTGCTCCTCTTTTTACTCTGACGTGATTAATATAATAAAACAGATGGGCCCTAACTATTATGTAAACCCTTGTGTATGGTGTAGTGTTCACTATTTTATGGTTATTTTGGATGCAGAAATATTGTAATACTTCATCATTGGCACTTCTTTACCTATTGCTCCAAAACATGTGTCATGCTTATTGCCAACCCTGCCTTTTAGATCACCTATTATAATTTCTTGGTTCCGTCTGGTGTTGTAACAGGTGGTAAAAGTCTCCCTTTTCTTCCTTTCATATGTTCATAGATTTTGATTCAATAGTCTCTATTAGTCGCACATTTATGAAATTAAAGTCAAGTCACAGAGATCATTTAACTTGTTTATTAGGAATAAAGCTACTCCAGGTCTTGCTCTTTCATGGATATTGACACCCAAATAGAGGAATGCATGGCTACCTAGTTGTCTATTTCCTGGCCTTTCTTTCATTTTCGTTTCTGTTATTCATTAAATATATTTTTTATATTTGTTTCACTTCATTTACTAACTCGTTATCCTTAAATGGAACTAGTGTTTCATGTTTTGATGTGCATGGTACTTTTCCATGGTTGATTCGTCACCATGTAATCAATCCTTGAGTCGGGCATAAGCCTATTTCTTTGAATCCATGTTGCATTATTCCCGTACTCCAAATCATTATCAATTTTCGTTGTTCTCGTTTCTTCCTTGGTCCACTACAGAATCACAAGGAGGCCTCTCCCCAACTTAGTCGTCCTGAGGAAGGGCCTGCTAGATTGAATACAGCGTTCATTTAAAACAATAATTTTTCAACGACATAAAGGTGTTAACCACTTGAATATTGTTTCTCTTTTTCTTCATTAGCGTCTGCCCATAAAAGGCCATTGGTTAAAGACATCGAAACTCAGAGTGCTGACACACTGTGGGGCACCAATCAAAAATGAACTCTACATAGAATTTGTGAAATCGACAAAAGTACAACAGTGTAGTGCATCGAGACCAAACTACACGGAAGAAGAAGGAAAGGAGAGATATGACTAATAATACTACAGATTTCTGGATCCTAGTCGGACAAGAACATACTTTAGCTATCATCAGCCCAGACCAATTTGAAATCGTAAACAGTATTTTCATCACCCTGGCACTAGTCGTGTCTTTCATTGGCCTTGTGACTAATGCGTTCAATATCAGAACATTCTTGGCTATGGGTCTAAAAGATGGGGTCTCTGTTTCTCTCTTCTCACTTTCTATCAGTGATTTGTGCTATTGTGTGGCTTCGTTTATTTTAGGAACTGCGACGCTCTTCACAAAAATAGAAATTCAATATGGAGTTTTCTACTTCATTGATCCTTTCGCCGTGACGATGTTCATTGCTAACCTAGCTATAACGTTTTACACAATAACTGTGATGTCAACAACATATTTAGCTGTGGCAAGGTGTATGTGTGTATATACACCACTGCACTTTAAACATATGTTCAGTAGGTCCAGATCTGTCGTCATTCACGTCTCTTTTGCAGCTTTCGTCATGGTCTGTTACATACCAGTGTTTTCCCAAATGGGGACGAGAAAACAATTTGATAGAAGAGCTAACACCACTCGAATCAAATTATGGTTTTCTGACGTCAGAGAAGAAGTCAAGGACATTGTGTTCCTGTTCTTCGACACTATTTTTTCTTTCGTCACACAGATTGTTGTCATTGTGTGCGTATTAGTTATGGCGGGGAGTTTACGAAAATCCGCTAAATTTCGCAATGACAATGTTATATCCAAAGTAACAAAGGATGACGAGAACAATGAATCGGAATACAAACTATCTGGAAAGGAACTACAGGTAATGGAATATCAATGGAAGTCTGAACTTTTTCTTCCTCAACGTGTCCCCTGGGTTCAGAGGTCCCTACTATAATAGCACTCTTCCCATTTCAAACAGTCCATACTGTCTCCATCCTAAACTCACATCTCCTCTATGCCGACTTTCCGTGCCTCTGGCCGACCGCGGCCCTTTCCCTCTGCCCGTCCTCGCCTCAGGGCGGCCATCCAGCTCAACTTTGGTTGTTCTCCGATTGTTCCATGTCTAGAAAGAACTGTTCCCCCAACATAGTCCTAATCCTTCATTTGTATGTGTCCAAACCATCCCCTTCTTCTTTCTATTACCTTTTACAGGATCACCCTGACATCTAAACTATGATGATTTTAAAGAAATAATATATACACAAAATGTGCTCGAACATTGTCTTTGGAAGAATGTAACGCTGTTCAATATCACTGATCTGTATTCTGGTTGACCGAGCTATCTTTCAATTTTACCAAGAATCCAAACAACATCATTTCAAAGCTTTCTATTGAGGCTTCAAACAGAGTCGCATCATATCTTCGTCACATTCTCATCACTTTTTCGGGAAAGACAAACAAATTTTGTCGCTGTCGTCGCTGTCGTTCTCAAATTTGCTACACATGACATATCTACATTTCAGAAAATTTTACAGGAGGCAAAACAAACTGATTTTCATAAAGACGGCTGATATAATTACAATTTTTTATTCATGATTTATTAAAAACAAGATGCCTAAATCGTTTCCAAATCATGATTTGGAAAAAAAACATTAACTATAAGTAATACAGTGTAGATATCAGGTTTGCGAACGACAGATGTAAATGCGATGCCACTCCATTTGGAGGTTAGGGGACTTCACACCTTGTTTCGCCTCAAACCGCTTTATTGTCATTTGTTTTGTGGGGTTTTTTTCACTTTCCTCCTGATTTAAGGGCTGTGGCGTTTCACATTGTCTACGTTTCTTACACATAATATATCACACTGATACATCCATCCAATCATATTACCAACACAAATGTCATACACATTCAATTTCCTTAACTTTATTTCAACTTTAATTGATCTATTTGCAAAATATTACAAGTTGTTGTTGTTCTTATCTTCCCCGGTCTGTGTCGGTGTAGGTGCGCAGATGGCTGAGCCGATCCGTGTTCTAAAGGTCTTATGGCAGCGTGGACAGGAGACGTCAATCAGTGCAAGCAGGAAGAAGTCTTTGCTCTGTTTGGCCGTTGCTATTTTGCGTCAGCGATCCAATGCTTTTCACGTTGCACAGTGAATCCATGTACAAATTATGGTTGACCAGCTGATCTGTTTTGTCTTCTGTAGTTGGGCACTTCAGCGTACTCTTGTATCTCTTTCTTTGACCTCCAGCCACACACTAGTTATCACATAAACATATTGACATAGGCCAACAATAATTTGTTTAAAGGACGGCGTGAAAAAGGTTTTAATCCCTCTTTTTCCGTACTTTCATCAATTCGTCTTAATTTGATATTTCCTGGATTACCTTTCGGCGTCAGGTTTATCTATAATGACTAAACTTCCTCCACTCATCTCTAGACTTCTTTTATTTGCATCAACTAGAGTTATTTCTCTTTTACAATATCAGAGATATAAATGATTTTAAAAAAATAATCTGATCATACAGCCATTATGTTTAGTAACAACATACGTTTAAAAAGTATCATGTTTACGCCCCTTTCGACGATGATAGTTGTAGGACCTCTGAAATGGTCTTTGTGTCAATTGATATACAATTATTCAACTTTTCATCATCTTGTGTAAATCAGTAATGAAACGATTATTTACTGAACATTTCTTTTTGTTCCCACAGGTGGTCAAGCAAGTAACTCTTATATCCACAATGTATGCTCTCTGCTCCCTGCCTAAGATGTATAACGCTGCTTACAGCCTTCTGGAACCAGAATTTGACGTTGGAAAAGATCAGCAGTTCTTGTATTTAAGCTTGAATTACATTCGGAACATCTGCGAGATTTTGAATTCCGCCAGTACCTTCTTCATTTACTATAATTTCAATTCTGCTTTCAGACGTTTTTGGACAGGAAAAAAACAATAAAATGGCCAAACGTCATTCTATTATCTTTCTTTCTAAATAAATAAAAGCAATTAACACTTCTGAATAGGATGCCGGTGTATTGAAGATACTTTCCAAACTTTCAGATAAGATGAGTTACACATTTTTTACTCGTGGGTCGAGTGAGGCAATCGGAGTATATTGTCTTACCCAAGGGAAAAACAAAGGGCTTGGAGTTTGACTCAAACCCATTACCCTCTCTGTGGGCGTCCGCTGTCGTAATTACTGCACCGTCATACCTCCCAACCCGGGATATCTGCAAGTATAAATGCATGCACCCATGCCACTATGTAAGGCTGAACAAACTGCCACGATGTTTATAAAAAAGGCAAGAATTAAGACCCTCATAGAATGATGGGCGATAAAAAGACAACAATTTCATACCAAAAACATAACACGCAAACTGGCTCTTGGGGGACGAAATCTCCGATGGTTACTCTTTGGACTCATGTCCGGATGATATCTCCAACAAACAATTGACGCTACGGAAAGGCTAAGATGGAATTATTTTTCTCGCTACCGATGTTCGATGCTAGATGTTATAAGGTAGCAAAGTTCGTTTCTAGTAGAACGCATACCTTTCATACATATATTTTTGCCTTTCTATTGGTTGCCAACCAAAAAGTTTGACTTTCTAGGAACAAACTCGAACGCAAAACACACACACACACACAGAAGTTATCTGAATGGTTGAAAATCATTGTCTGTCAATTTCGAGAGATTCGCTCTTTAGCAGCAAGTAAAAAGAGAGGGCTTAGAAAGTGCATTACACATGGCATTTGCACAATACAATGTTTCGTTTACTCCCAACAGGCCATTGCACTCCGATTCTTCTCAACTAACCATGTGGGGAGTATGACCTGCGAGTGGCATTAAATCTCCCTTACATTCTTAACACTCTCTCAGTGAAGACAACGTCTATAGAACACGTGACAAGGGAAAACGGAAGCACTCCGAGCGCATGAAAGGGTTTTATAGATTGTCTGTGTCATCACTGAGAAAGCAACGAGAATGGGAGGGAGATGTGATGCGACTCTGTCTTGGGCCTTAGAAAACATTGTTAATTACAGTGCTGTAATACTAATGTGACCTGACCTTGGTTTGTCGGCTAAAGAAAGGGAACTATTGTCTTACGCAATTACATACCGTTGTCTGAAAAAAAGTCGTGAAAGGGAAGTGCGAGCATAATGTGAGACAGGCGTATTTCGTGTTGTCCTGTCTTCCTGTTTTTTGCAAGCTTACACAAAAAATGAATATTCGCTTCAATTTTGGATGTATTGGCCGCACCCTAAGGAAGCCATCTCCCACATTTCAAGACAGGCCTGTTACTGGAAGCGTAGTCTCCCCAAATGGTTCGATTTAAACGGGTTCGAATCAATGGCTTATAATTGTCTAGGGGCAGACAGACTCCCGCCTAACGGTAAACTAGAAGAAGAAAAAGAAACAAAGGATGGATCTAAGCCCCCCTGTCATCAATGCCAAAGAAAAAAGAAATAACAATAAAAAACCCCACAAAGATTAAGAATTCTAACAAGAAAAACCAGAAAGAAAAAACGCAACGCCCAGTTTGTTAATCAGAGACAATTTTAAGTTTTAAAAGGGTTTCTGTTTTCTTAAGACCAAACTATTTAACAAATGAGAAGATAAGATGTATCCAACAAAAGTGTAATACAATTTATACCATGGCCATTAGTGACTCAAAGAGAAAAAAACCCTATTGAATAACTATCGTATTTCACATGTGAAATAACAAATATCCCTCCGCGATTCGAGGATCTACTTTTTTAATTCGATGACCTGTCTATATAACGTCATTAGCTACATCTAATGTAGAGATGCAGATTTCAGTGTTGAATATTGTTGATCAATATTGTTTATTAAATAGTAAACACACGCTTTTATTTCGTAAAAAACATCTTTATTTTAATGAATTTGTTTTGTTTAAATGTTTTAGATATTTAGTGGATATTTAATGAGTGTATTTTATATCATTGTTATTTGATGAGTTTATATCAGACTTGTATTGATGCGAGTTTTAACGAACATTCAATGCAAAGTTTGATATGTCAAATAACTATGATACAAAAATACACGAGTTTTATATACACGTTATGTCATTGTTACAGGGATTCTGACTGAAAAAAACAAAACTATTTCAACAACATACACAAATCTACACTCTAGTCACCATCAGTTTATAACCTGGTCACTACCTCGCAACACTCCGCTAGGAAAAAATGAGCTTTTACTTCGTCAAATTAAAACGAAAATGACGAAACTCGAAACAGAAAATTGATTTTAAATTGTAACATTAAATAGCAACATTGGTTGAACTAATAGAAATAATAGGATCGGTCTTGACTAGACAACACAAGACAGTTTCAAGTGACCTAGACTAGATATACCCTCTAGCTAGACCCCTAACTCTAGATAATCTAGCCTACCTAGATAGTTTATTTGTTGAAATTCATATAACAATTGTAAGCATAAATTCGAGCTTGAAAAATGGTTTCCACAGCGTTTTGAATTTTACTTTCTTCCTTGTTAACTGTAACAGCTGGGTTTGCTTGTGTTCGGCCATAATAATAAGTTACGTCCCTTTGATTTTTATCTTTGAAAATTAGTTCAAATAAAGAAAAAAGTATATCAAACGGTCCATGGTGAAGATATTAATATCTAAAACATCTAAATAATCCAAATTCCTTACAATAGAGATGATTTTTACGAAATAAAAAGCGTGTGTTCAATATTTAATAAACAATATTGATCAACAATATTCAACACTGAAAACCTCGTCTCTACATTACATGTAGCTAAGAACGTTATCGAATTAAAAAATATATATATCCTCGAATGGCGGAGTAATATTGTTATTTCACATGTGAAATACGAAAAAAAAATTTACATGTGAAATACGATTGTTATTTCATACTATTTATTTCTCTTTACGTCACTAATGTGTGTTTGTTTGATCGAGCCCCATTAATACTACAGAGCAGTGTTGGGGCCAGCCCTATGTTCCGCCATAAAAGGCACACCCCGACCACCAAACATGACGAAACACAGAGCCGGGAACTCTTTGGATCAGAGTTTCAGACAAGCAGGGGATCAGCCCACGGTGTCCACAACTCTCTACTGGCACCATGAGCAATACACTGATCAGTATTAATCAAAGACGAGCCAATAAACAAATTACTGTAGCCCTTGTATGTAGCCCCCTCGGCTATTGATAAAAAACTGGGAGGTTCTACCACTCTGGGCAGACGTCACTAATGCCCATGGTATAAAGATATCTACACCATAGACCGTTTATATATTTTAGTTGAACTAATTTGCAAAGATAAAAATCAAAGGGAAATAACTTATTATTTACAAGCAAACCCAGCTGTTACAAATAAAATTCAAAACGCTGGAAAACTATTTTTCAAGCTGGAATTTATGGTGCAATTGTTATATAAATTTCAACAAATAAACTATCTAGATATCTAGAGTTAGGATAGTTGATTCGATCAAATCTAGAGGGGTCTAGCTAGGGTCTATCTAGATTATCTAGGTCACTTGAAATTGTCTTGTCTTGTCTAGTCGAGACCTAGACCTATCCTATCATTTCTATTAGTTCAATCATTGTTGCTATTTAATGTAACAATTACAAATTAATGACTTTCTGTTTCGAGTTAAAATAAAGTAATCGTCATTTTCGTTTTAGTTTGATGAAGTAAAAGCTCATTTTTTCCTAGGGGAGTGTTGCTAGGTAGTGACCAGGTTATGACGTGATTGTGAATAGAGTGTAGATTTGAGGATGCTGTTCAAATAGCTTTCTTTTTTCAGTCAGAACCCCTGTAACAATTGTATAAGCGTGTATATAAAACTCGTGTATTTTTATATCATAGTTATTTGACTCGTTTATATCAAACTTTGCATTGAATGCTCGTTAAAACTTGCATCAATACAAGTCTTATATAATAGCAATGATATAAAATACACTCATTCAATATCCACTAAATATCCGGCCTATAAAAGCGGAGAGAAAAATGTATGGAAGGTCTTTCGTTCGTTTGTTGCTGTTTTAGGGTTGGGAAAATCCCCCCCCCCCCCCACCCACCACGCCATTCTCAGCTGATACAAATTGGACAGTTTCAACATGAAAGTAAGAAAGTGACACGATGTGTATGTGATAAATCAGGTATAAAAAGTAAAGGTAAACGTAACAACTTCCTAATGACAAAAGACGGGCACCTAGGGCTGCTGGAATTTAAGGTCCAAAAAGTAAAAAAGTAATAGCAGATCTAAAAACTTCCAAAGGTAAAAAAAAAGAACCCAAATAAAACAAAAACAAACCACAGCAAAGAATACACAAAAGACGGTGAGACGGTTGGTAGTAAAGTGCCAAGAAGTAGTGTAATAAGCAAAGGGAGGCAATATCTTAATTTTCGGCGGAAGGTGAGAGTAATCAGGAGTTGTGGTTTATAACATGCAAAGTGAAGCAAAGCATATCAAAACGCATTTCCACTAAGTCATCATGCTCTGTGTTTAATTTGATTAAAACTATATAGATATAGACTGTCTATATAATAAACAGATGTCTAGATATTTGAATATATACGCAATTAAATATGTCGGTTATGGTCATTTAAATCACTTATCACGCATTATTTTTTTGTTTTCATCTCTTTTATCTCCAATTCTATTCTCCTTCATTATCAACATCATCATCATCATTATCATCATCATCATTATCTTCCTCTTCGTCGTCTTCGTTATTGTCGTCTTCGTCGTCGTTATCATCTTCATCAATATTGTCACGAATCCCCAACCCTTCGCACTTCAGTGCGAGTATGTGTTACACCTTTACGCATCATGTCCTTGACCTCCAACCTTTCGTTGAAGTAGTTTAACTTCTTCGACGACCCCATTTTTTTTAAAGGGATTGCATACCTCGACGTCTTGTATTATTGGGCTGTTACCCTTATCTCGTGAATTGGGCATATCATCCATCAGGTAATCGCACAAACGAGTAACCATCAGGAACGGAAACGTTATGGATTTGTGGGAAACAAGCCCGCCATCAGTGAGAAAAGTTAAGGAAGGCACCTGGTCCCGATGGTGTGTTTCATGTATAGAATGCTGCAACATATAGAAAACGTACAGCATCATTCCTGCATCGCAGTTCCTAGTTTTGATAATTATTTGCAATAAATTGATCTTTTTGTCGACTGGTGTTCTAAAGACCGTCTAGAATTAAATGTAAAGAAAACAAATGAAGACATATTTGACTTCAGGAAAAACATCACTCTTTTCGAGGTCACAATTAACAATGAAGGTGTCGAATATTGATTGCAATCTCAATTAATTTCAAAACTCATGTTGAAGATATATGTCAAATATTAAATCAGGGAATGCACGTGATGAGATTATCAAGGTCTTGTCCCAAAACAAAGACAACTCTTTACACTTCTCGTATAAGAATTATATTTTTGCTTTGGGGTGGTAATCTTGTCTGGTTGTTGTGGTATGAAACAAAATATAATCTTCCATAAAACAAACAGATAAAAAACAGGGAATATTGTGTATCAATGATATACAAAGACGCAACCATTAAAAAATGAATAAAAATTGTAAATGATCCATCACACCCCTTGTCTCCCAAATATCGACTAACACGAAAGCGGTATTTGGCTATGGTCTGCAGAACAAATAGATATAAATCAACTTCCATACCAATTTATATGTCATTAATCAACACAAATACATTATATTGTATCTAGGCATAGTTTCCATGCCGTATGTATGTCTGAGAATATTCAATATCGTATATTATACTATATATGTATTCATGTTGGAGGTTCTGTGAAATCCTTACAGGTGGTTTAGCTTTACATAGTGGTCTGGGTGCATGCATTTATACATGCACATTTCTTGGGTGAGGAGGTATGATAGTGCAGAAGACTCCCGCAGCGATGTTTGTGGGTGTGAGTCCCATCCCAAGCCCTTTGTTTTCCTTGGGTAAGGCACTTTAATCCGATTGCCCCACTCAACTCGGGTGTAAAAATGTGTAATCTGAAAGTTGGGAAAATATTTTTAATACACCGGCATCCTATTCAGAAATTTTAATTGCTTTTATTTATTAAAAAAAGAATGATAATAGAATGACGTTTGACCATGTTATTGTTATTTTCCTGTCCAAAAACGTCTGAAAGCAGAATTGAAATTATAGTAAATGAAGAAGGTACTGGCAGAGTTCAAAATCTCGCAGATGTTCCGCATGTAGTTCAAACTAAAATACAAGAACTGCTGATCTTTTCCAACGTCACATTCTGGTTCCAGAAGGTTGTAAGCAGCGTTATGCATCTTAGGCAGGGAGCAGAGAGCATACATCGTGGATATAAGAGTTACTTGCTTGACCACCTGTGGGACCAAAAACATGTTTATTACACAAACGTTCCATTATTGATTTACCAAGATGATGAACAGTTGAATGATGGTATATCAATCTAATATTTCATCCTACCCCTAAAATGATCTATCATTGTCGTCGAAAGAGGCGTAAAAATGATACTTTTTAAACTGATGCTATGTTCCTAAACATAATGGCTGTATGATCAGACTAACTTAAGCTGATGCAAATAAAAGAATTCAAAATAGAGAGGTGTGTAGGAAGTTTATTCGTTATGAAATCTCAGGGGAAAAAAAGAAAAACTCTTTTCACAGAGTTAGCACGCCGTTGTTTTTATTATTGTTGGCCTTTGTCAATATGTTTATGTGATAACTGTGTATGACTGGAGGTCAAAGAAGGAGATACAACGGTACGCTGAAGTGTTCAACCACAAGAGACAAAACAACTGAAGAACGAGCAACCTGGCGACCATCTGTCCATGACGCAAAAGGCCAAAAAGAACAAAGATCGTATTCTTGCTTGAACTGATCGCGTCTCCTATCCACGATGCCAAAATAACTTTATCTGCGCACCTACACCAATACAGACCGTGGGAGGTTTGAACAACTTGTAATATTTTGCAAATAGATAAGTTGAAATATTTAAAAATGAAGGAAATGGTGAGTGTGTGTGTGTGTGTGTGTGTGTTTGTGTGTGTGTGTGTGTGTGTGTGTGTGTAATATGCGTGTTGGTAATATAAAAGGATGGATGTAGCATTGAGATATTATGTGTAAGAAACGTAGACAAAACAAAAGACAACAAAGCTGTTTGTGGTAGAACAAGGAGTGGAGTCCTCTAACCTCCAAACGGAGTGGCATCGCGTCTGCATCTGTCGTTGGCAAACCTGTAGTGCTTAATATGATTAATATTTTCTTCCAAACTATGATTTGGAAACGATTCGGGCATCTTGTTTTTAATAAATCATTGATAACAATAAATGGTAACTCTACCAGCCGTCTTTATGAAAATCAGTTTGTTTTGCCTCTTGTAAAATTTGCTGAAATGTAGATACATCGTGTGTAGCAAGTTTTAGAATGACAACGAAGATAGACTTTCTTTGTCTTTCCCGAAAAGTGATGAGAATGTGAGGACAATGTAATGCGACTCTGTTTGAAGCCTCAATGGAAAGCTTTGAAATGCTTATCAATAAATTAGTGATATTGAACAGCGGTAAATTAATCTAATAGTTCGTGCACATTTTATATATTTTTTCTTTTAAAGTTATCATGGTAGATGCTAAGGTGATCATGGTGAAGGTAACAAAAAGAAGAAGGGGTGATTTGGACACATAATAAGTAGGGATAAGGACTAGGATGCTGGGAAAACTGTTCTTTCTAGACATTGAAAAACCGGGGGAAACCAAAGCGGCCGCCGCGTCCCCTCGAGCGTTGCGTCCCCCACGCCCGCTGCGTCCCCCTCGATCCCACCCCCAGGTGAGAACTGGAACAGGGAGGGGGCCGCAGTCAGCCTGAGGCGAAGAAAGTCGGCATAGAGATGTGAGTTTAGGAAAAAGAGAGTATGGACAGTTTGAGATGGAGAGACTGTTTTTACTGCAGCGACCTCTGAACTCAGGGGACAAGTTGAGGAAGAAAAAGTCCAGACTTCCATTGATATTCCATTACCTGTAGTTCCTTTCCAGACAGTTTGTATTCCGATTCGTTGTTCTCGTGATCCTTTGTTACTTTGGATATAACATTGCGAAATTTAGCGGATTTTCGTAAACTCCCCGCCATAACTATTACGCACA
>JARBEQ010119079.1:0-13679 GCA_030265355.1 Tritonia tetraquetra | reverse complement strand
AGGACTAGGTTCTTGATCCCACCTACCTGAATAGGATCAGGGGAGTGGCATATAGGTTTTCACTGAGTTTCACGGAGGAAAAATACCCGACGCTGCCGGGAATCGAACCATGTACCTACCTTTCGCGTCAGAGGCAAGAACCGCACATCTGCGCCACTGGGACCCCCCCACTGCAACTCCTCTTTAGTATAAGGTTCAAATTAATCCCACAAAAAAAAAAAAAAATTCAATTTAATCAATTCCACTCCCAGCATAATGATTTATACACAATCCGATGGCATTGACTGCCATGAAAATGGTTCTATATTTTCTCCCATTAGTTGTCAAAGTAATTAAATAGTTGAACTTTAATTTTCCGAACAAATGGAGTTTGACATGAAATGACACCCTTGATGAAAATACAGTCCAACATGTACACTTCATCCTTAAGTTAAAGTCAATATCCCAAGTAACGGTCGAGTAATACTCGTTTCACATATTCCTTTCCCATTTCTTCTCTCCCAGAAAGACTGAGGAGTGTATGTTGGACTGTAATCATAATATAATGGTCCCATATTTCATTGGAAGAAAGAACAGGTATCACAAATGGCACGTCTTTGTTTAAAAATCACCAACACTATGGATTGACATAATATATGACAATCATCTTTCTTTCTTTATCAATAACCTTTTTAGGACCTTTTCAGTGTAAGGTTAAATAACAATCATAAGACTAAGACAGAAAATTATCGGTACTATAGTTACTATTCTATAAATATTGAAATCATCGTGACTTTGTAAATGTCTATACTAACAATAACAATACCATTTCCATTGTAGGATTTGTCCATAACATCTAGTCCACCTTTCAGACGTTATAATTTATGTGATCTCTGGCCGTGTTGTCACAACCTGTCAGCTTTTGTATTCATTGAGCAGTCTAGTCTTTTGATCAGTTTACATTTTGAACACATTACAGTTGAGAAATTGCTTGACTTCACACGGGTTGTTACTGCTCATTATTTTGTACAGACATGACCAAGCCTGCATTTATATTTGTAAGACAGGCAAGACTATAGTCTTCAATGCCATGAAAAGAATACTGAATGTATTGTAAAGTAAGCAGTGTAAAATATTAAATAGAAAGCCACACATTAGCTCTATACAGTACAGAAAACAATGCAGCATTTGTACCTCTCACAGAAAGCATTTAACTGTCATCGTGGTTTTTTGCGGCCGCAATGGCAAATTCGCTGCCACAAAATTCGCACTTTTCCGCAAATTTTACAATTTTTCATAAAAACAAGCATTTTCTTATGAGTATATTGTGTAATAAAATTTTGATGCTTCTCTTTGCAGGTTTCAGTGCTCTCAACCTCTTGTTTTGAAATGTATAATTGATATATTTAATCATATTGAATGCCATTTTAACTTGATTGACTTTTTGTTTGCATCTATGCATCACTGTAATATTCAATTGCCCCCCCGGGTATAAATAAAGTTGTCTGAATCTGAATCTGAATATGCAAAATTTGGCAATGTGTTACGGCAAAATGTGGCAAAATTTGCAGTTTTTTTGTGACAAAAAAATGAATTCTTTGCAGTTTCAAATGGCAAAAACCCACGATGACAGATTTAACATTTGTATAGAAACGAAGCACTGGTATGGTATTATCAGGTGAGATCATTATCTAATACTAATATTCAGGAAAGAGCAAATGAAAAAAAAAAGAATTGTCAATACCACATAAAATATTAATTTCCTACATAGTGACTCTGACCTGTCAATTAGACATATTTTTCTTATTCACTAGTCAACAAGGGCAAATGATATGTAACTATATTATAAGGCAAGCGTTGGACATTACAGCTTCAACTTGATCATTTTGCCTAACTCATTATCATGTCAATGATTAAATGCAGTTAACATAATGCATGACAACGTGATGTTTTAAACATCCGTATGAGGACATACATTGTTATTGTTATGACATGATGGAACATACAATGTACTTGGTGGAACATCCTTATCATATATGTGTATATTTTAATGTATTACTTTTTAATTTGCTTTTATCATTACTTTCTTTGCAAATGTAAAGCGCTTTGAGCCTGTTTCACACAGGGTAAGGCGCTATATAAAAATGATATATTTTTATTATTATCATCATTATGATATATTTATTATAACATGATGTACTTAATATTCTTCATCCAAAGAATCTTTTAACAATAAAAAATATTCTCCAATATAGTAAAGTGTCCAGCAATCATGGACAAAAATCTTTTTTAAGAAGGAAAACCTTTCTCAAACAACACAGACTTGAGACATTAAAATATAAAATAAACAGAAGCCCCCACACTTTAGCTCTCCGATTTCTCAAAATAACACAGTCCTGACAATAAAATATCAAATTAGCTCTCAGCATCCCCATTCCGCAATTTATCCATCACCTCCCCCAACATCTGATTACACAGAGCAGCATACGGATTCATGGCAGCAAGGACTTGCTTAGCGTAGTTACTTCCAAGGTCACCTGCTTTTTGAAGATCCAACTTGGCTGTTTCTGTGTCACCTGAGAAAAATGATTTAAATAGATGTGTACGTAACAAGCATTGGTCTCAAATGAATGAATCAATGTGTTCAATAAAATCCTTTATTTCTCTTAGTCAAACTTTAGTTCAATTGTTTCATTATATTATCAGTATAAAATATTTATGTTTGTTACTGAGGGACCACAAAGAACCGTTTTTTTTTCTGAAAGGTCAGGCAAACCTATCTTATGCAAATGCAACTGTGATCCTTATCGTCAATCTTTTTATCTACCGCTTAAAAATTATTGTAACTTGTTGCAGGGTTGGCATGTCAAAATTTTATTAATATCCATGATTAACGTACCTTTCAATGTTTTAAATTTATACTGAATGTTGTAGTAATTCTTATTTATGTATGTTACTTAGGGGTTTCCTTTCAAAATTGCTGCTTTATACCAAGACAATGTGCCCAGAAAGTATTATCTTTTAAAGTACGTCCCTATGAATAACCATAAAGATGTTTATTTTAATAACTCCAATTATTCTGCATTTATAAATAAATTATAATACTGTATTTTACTTTATTCAAAACCAAATTAACTTTTTTTAAAAACTAAAGCTATAATCTCTTGTGAAAATGTCTGATGAAGCCAGTATTTCAAATGACTGTAATGACTCTACTAATTCTGGAGTGGAATCAAATGAGGAAACGTGGTCATGTACTATGTACTATAACAGGGTTGAGGAATGTTTGTTACGACTATACAACAAGATTCAGGAGGCATCATTGCATAGCAGTATCGCTTTTTCCTTATGCCCAGAAGGTCCTGGGTTCAAATCCCTGTGGCAACAGGGATTTTTTGTCTTTGGACTTTCTCATACATTCCTCCTTAGGAGACTGGGAAAAATCTCTGGCTGCTCCCTATGTAAAGGAAATAACTCTAATTTCCCAATGATTAGCTTTTTAAAAAATATTTCTTTAAGACCATAAAACTGACTTTTAAAAAACAAAAAAAATACCAAATTGTTAAAAAATGAATGAACTTTCCAAAAATATATACATTTATAGGGTACAGGTGAACAGTCATTAAAAAAAATATTTTTTCATAAAATTGTGTGGTTTTTCTTGGCGTTGTCTTCCAATTTTTCAAATTGTCATGAAATTTTACAAAGCATGGTCCTCTGTGGAGATGTATCAAGCACAGTTTGCATCCTGTTGTTGTTTTTCTTGTTCTACAATTGGCATTTTGATGCTATCCGCTGAACACTGAAAACACCACTTTTTCCTCCCAGGCATATCTAGCGAGAAAATGAAACTAGATAAAAACATCCGGTTTCTTTTATAATAAAGACCAATTTCCTGGAAATTGGGGAGTGTTTCCGGGATGTCAAAGGAAAGAAACTTTCGTGTCTAGAGTGCCGTAAATCGATCAGCTAAAAATGTTGACGCTATGTCGCATCAAGGAGGACCCATAAGTGTTGCATCCAGTCGCATAAAGGAGGAATGGGTTAAATGGCTCTGTCCTGGTAGACTTTTATGGAATGAAGTCATATCGGAGACAGACTACAAACCAAAGGTTCCGCCTTTGATATGACCTACAATGAGTTGTCAAAAGCGCAAAATATAACAAACTTTTATACAGGGTTGAATAAAGTTTGTTACACATATATAAACTTGACAATAACCAACCATTCCTGATCCTGATGAGTCCCCTTTGTGTGAGCGCTTGGCTTGCCACTGGTCCTCTCTCATGACTCAATTCAATGGCTCTATTCAAGTCATTCAAAGCTCCTAAAGAACACAGTAAAGAGAACATTTTATAAAGTTATAGCACATATCCATCAAGTTTATAATGCTCTATGCTCTTTACAATGTTTCGTTTACCTCCAGCAGGCAATTACATTTCAGTATCCCTCTCAACACCATGGGGAGTATTCAGTGCTAGCTGCATGTTGTTAGGCACTTCAGTACTACATTCTAAGTCGAGTGAGGTAAGCAGAGTAAAGTGTCTTACCCAAGAATACAACACCAGACAATTGGGGCATGGTGCTCCCTGGGTGTCACCCATTCGTCAAACCACAACCACTTGCCTACTTCACTGACTGACTATGTGAGGCTGAGGGCGCCTCCAATGGAGTATTGCTATACAGTCGACACTGCTTGAGTTGACGCCGCTAAAGTTGATTTTCAATCAAGTCGATTTGTTTCCCAAGAGATATGACGATAAGAGTAAAAAATACAAAGATCGAGCAGATAACTCGATGTTTACATAAGTCAAACTTTTCATCGCAGATAATGACAAACTACCAACGTATTTCTTGTTCCCTATTACCATAAAGGAAAGAAAATATGCGCTGGGCGTTCATAATTTTGCATCATAGCATTATTACTTGTGGGTTGATCACCTGCTTGGCTTAATGTCTTGATCCAAAGAAATCCAGCCTCATAGTGCTGACCCTACACTGTAATGGTAACAGGGAACTGGATAAGAAAGAAAGAAAGCATTATTGCTGGCCGTACCAAGGACTGTAGTGTAAACAAGAGTTGAAAATCTTGAGAAAAAATTTGGTCCAGATGATGAGTCAACACATTCGGGAGACATTGCAAATGTTGCATCCGAAGGGCTAGGGGCAGTTGGAATATAACTTTCCAATAGGGCGTGTATTCAATTACCAGCAGCGGGTGAGACGGATTAACACAGAAATTGAACACAAAGTGCACATACTACAACTAAATTGATTAGATCATGAATATTTGACAGGCCGGAATAGTTACCTTCAATGTCTCGCTTCAGTCTGAAGACCTGTGCCCGATTGTTATAAGCAGATGCTCTGTTCGGCGCCAATGCAATGGCTTGGTTACACAGATCAAGAGCTGTTGTTACGTCACCCCTCTCTCCGGCTTGGACCGCCTGCAATTCCAGTGCCTTGGCTTGGACATCACTTTCATTTTCAACAACCTCTGTAAAAAAAAAAAAGAGGTAAATAATTAATAATTCTTGATCAAATATATAGAAAAAAGAACTGACAAATCATTTTTGTTGTGATCAAATTCAAAATGAAATATTAATTTTTAATGGAAGAGAAAAGAACACAAAAGTACTCATGAGCCATATCAATGTTGTCGATCCTCTCTCTTATTTTGTCGCAACAGGAGCAGCAATCGTCATGATAGGCATCAACCACTATCACAGGGTTCCCATAAACTCTCCCCAAGAAAATTCCCTGACGAAAAATTGTTTTCCCTGATTCCCAATGTAACTTAAAAAGGCTCTTTGAAAAGACTTTTAGGGGAACCAAATAATAGTTTCAAGTGGTTTATAACAACATGATTTCAATAGCTCACCAATTTACTTGCATACTCATTCACTTGCATACAAATTATGATAAATTAATAGAATACAGCGATGGTTCACAAACTATTCCAGGAGGATGGTGGAAGAGAAGTAAAGATAAAATGAAAAAGTGGGGAGAGATCTCAAACAGGGCAGCAGTTTTTTTGGCTGTCAATTATATCATTAAAAACAGATCGGAATTAAAATACTGTTTCAGAGAGACAAAATGAAATAGCAGAATGTGAGGGAAGCGGCGCATGCCCCCCTGGAATTTTGTAAAAATTTGATGCGAAACAGTGCATTCTGGGAATACTCCAGGCTCTCTATGAGCATTGATTAGTCACCAATAGTTCCTTTAAAAAGTATGCCAATATTGCTTGCTTGAGTCATCACATGGACTTGACTTTTGCCCAAGTTAGATTGGTGTTGTCAGTGAAAAAATTTCCCCTGATTTTGGGTCACCAAACCAAATTCCCTGAGTTTTGCCGGCCTGGAATTTTTTTCTTCATTTTCCCCTGATCTGTGGGAACCCTGCTATCACCTAATAACATTTTGTTTTGTTGTTATCGGCATTTATTTTTTATGCAATTTTTTCTTCAAAGCAGTACCTAATCAAGCCGCATATTCTTTGTAAATGCACAAAAAACCCTCATTTTCATTTTGTTTTTAATCATCAGTGTTGTTATCTTTGGTTAGTGTTATTGTATGAATATAGTGGTCCGGTGTAAATAGTTGATTAGTGTAGCAAAGTCTTCTTTCTTTTTTATCCAATTCCCATTTACCATTACAGTGTAGGGCCAGCACTATGAGTGCTGGATTTCTGTGGATCAAGATATTAAGCCAAGCATGTGATCAACCCACTGTGACCTTTGTGGTAGGAATTACGGCCTACTCTTATCGATTTTTAACTACCAAGGGTTCTTCAACGTGCGCAACATGCACACGGGACCTCAGAGTTTATCGTCCGTCTCTGATAGGACTAGGTTCTTGATCCCATCTACATGAATAGGATCAGGGGAGTGGCATACAGGTTTTCACGTTTCAAGGAGAAAATACTCTGAGGCAAGAACCGTACCTCTGCGCCACTGGGACCCCCCCAGTGTAGCAAAGTACCCTGGAGAAAATGGCCGGACAAAAAGGTAGTAATTGAATCATACATTTACATACCTCTTTCTTATACATCACCACTCAACTCAATGTAAACAGATTCCTAAGCCTTTATTATTTTATTTTCTACCATGACTGAGGCTGCACAGGGCAAGCTTCATAAAATGGGGAGCAGAGTTTTCCCAAATCAGTACCCATAATCATAGTCATAAAAGTACATTTATCATAGGATCAAATTAAAGGGTGATAACTCAGGATTTCAAAAATGGTGTTTAGAGGGATAGTGGCAAGAGAAGATTGACATTAAAAGTGCAACACCTCAAGATCAATTTTGGAAAGGGGAATAACCCTAGGAATATAGAAAACCACAAACAGTTGCCAGGCTTTGCAGTAGAGCATGTCAACCAGTAGGTGTGGCCAAGCCAAACGCCAGGTTTTCAACCAATGTCAGAAAAACATGTTTTGCAAACACTACTAAAATCAAAATCAAATAGACATCTATATTTTCTTGAAGGTCTATTGAAAAACAATTATTTTGACTTAATGTAGAAACGATGTTAACTAAATCTTCAATCATAGAATTTTCAAGAAAAAGAGGAATCGCAAGTGCAGTGAAAAACTTACCCCACAATATTTCATCCAATTTGGAAAGATATTAGCACACTCTGGTGGAAATGAGGTAAAGGCAGAGGATGAGAGAAGTGATAACAAGTCAGCCCAGAAACAAGACAGATTGTAAAGATACAACTCTTTGAAATTGTGCAGGAAAACTAGCAAGACAAATGGCAGAAATATGGTAACCTTTCCCCTCTGAGTTTCCTAATGCTTTTGTTAGGTTGCAGGCTTGGGACTGCCACTGGCCCATTAGAAAGGTAGCCCGGGCTGATAATCTTCTTCTTGACCCCAATCTGGCGCAGAAACTCGACAGTCTTCCACATCTCCAGGGTAGATCCGTAGAGCTTTGTCCGGAGTGGGGTAGTAACAGGCCAGATGGTTTTTCTCTCAAGGTGATATTGAGGACATCTCTGGAGAACATGGTCAACATCCTGTGCTTCTTGCTTACAGTCATGGAGGCTTGTTGTGCCTAAAGATGCTGTACATGTGTTTTCTGAGTTGATTGTGCCCAGTTCTCATTCAAAAAATTGAGACGTTCTTCTCTATCTAGTTTATAGATTGGGTCTTGTTGATATTTGGGGTGATTTTCTTTCCAATTTGTGTATAGGGTGTTTTTCAGCTGGTGATTCAATTTCCTAAAGTGTTGTCAAAATGTGGTTTCAGAGCATCTTGTTTTGCTAGTTTGTCAGCCACTTCATTTCCTTCAATGTTGCAATGACTGCGGATCCACTGGATTGCGATTTCTTTCCCCCTTGTCTCCAAGTTTCTAAAGTGCAAGGTTTACACTATCCATCTTTCCGAAGACCCCATTTTCTACACAATGGTACTGGCATCTGTCAAAGAGAGCTATTGGATAGCCAGTGCCTCAGCCTTGTAATTAGGGCGCCTTTTTACTTTTACCTCCTTGAACTGTGCCATCTGGATTTTCAATGTAGATTTCGGCTCCTCCATTGGAAAATGCGCCAGTTGCTGAACCATCTGTGTATACTCGAGTCCATTCTACATTGGGATAGGTTTCTTCAATGTATTGCAGTAGTTTCCCTTGTTTTCTCTTTTTCACACATGCTTTTGAGGGTATTCCTTCAATATTAGTCTTGATTGTTAGTAGCTGGTGTCTAGTCCATGGAGGGCATTCTGAGTGTTTTTTTGTTCTGCTGTAAGTGAATTTTGTCGATTTTGAATCTCTATTCCAGTTTCTTTACTGTCTCAACAAAACTTATTCTTTTCAGCCTGTTTCGAGTTTCTTTTGGCTTGTTCATGCAAGGGTTCTTCTTCTTGTGTTTTTATTTTGGTGAATTGATTTAAGACTTTAAAGTTTTGGGCAGAGATTTTGTGTCGCATAATGTTTCCATTTGTTATATAGGGCTTGATTTCATTCATCCTGAAATTATCCTTAGAATCTGGTTTTGTACCCTATTCAATTTTTTCCATTTGGGAAATTGTACAAGTACCCAAAGCAGCCATTCTAAATTCAAGCGTTGGTTTGATATATCCTTGATAAGTTTGTTTTAGTATGTTTGCTGTTGTTCCCCATTTAGTACAGACAATTTCTTCATGACTTTGGATCGTTTTTTAAATTTTATTATTGCTTAGTTTTGGGAACTCGTTTATCTGATTCTTCCATGTAACTTGTAAGTTGTGTGTCAAAACGGTCCATCGTTGTAGATTGTCAAGAGTGATTTGCAACCACTCCCTTGCTATTCCTAATTTATTTGATGAACTCATAAGTGCTAGATCATCGGCATACATTGGCATGTTTACTTCCATGCAGAGCGTTTCTTTGATGTCGTTGATGAATACTTCAAATAGAGCGGGTGATATATGACCCCACCTTGTGGTACTCCCATGTTTCACTGAAATTTGCGGTTTGTGGTTTGTATTGTTACTCTTGCTTTTCTGTGGGTCAAGGTTTTTTATCTCTGTAAACATGCGATGTGATGTTAGTTGCTTTAGTTTCAGCGGTATTCCATCTCTCCATACCCCGTCAAAAGCTTTTCCATGTCAACCCAGATAGCTGCGCTTCTATTATTTGAGACATATATATGTTATTTGATTTTCAGTGCTTCTTGATTTCCTGAATCCAGCTTGTTTGTTGATGAGGATTTCATTGCCTGGGCAAACTCCAAGAAAGAATTATCAGTAACAGACTACTACTATGGTACCTTGAAAAAGGGCTGTTACTGTTATGAAAATTGGCCCTCAAAAGGGGCTGTTATAAGGCATTATCGAGCTGGGAGCTGTCTCTTATCTGCTTCAATGCTTGCTTGTAATCTTTCTCAGTGTGGTACAGCTTAAAGCATGGTTCTATGTGGAGTCCAACATTGCAAGAGACGCATTCAAATCGCGACTGCTTCCGGTTGTTTGGTTCGGAGCACACTGCACAATTACGCTGAGGGCTCTTCTTCTTTGCACCAGGTTTGGTTTTGATGGATGAGGGGAAGTGTCGATCGCTCAGACGTAATAAGGCAGTATCTCCGACTTCTAAAGTCCTGACGGCCAGACTCTTCAAGATGGGGACAAACTGTACCAGCTGTTTAGCGAGCTCTCTGCGGAAAATACGATGAGACATTGCCTTTCCTGCCGATGTCATTTTGTGGACGACATAAGCGTTGAGGATTCCTAGCATAAACAAATGGAAAAAAGCCTTTTTCCACCACTTCAGGGTACGTCTCTTGAAAGCATTATACGACACCATCTGATCGCTCCGGTCGACAGCTCCCATGTACTTGTTGTAGTCAGCAACAGCATGAAGCTTGATGATGGCTTCACCAGTCATGGGATTGGTCTTTCCAGTAGCAACCAAGGTGTCATCATGTGCAGTTGTGAGAACGTTAACCTCCCTCTTGCCGAAAAAACGTAGAAGATTAAGGGATCCGTTGGTGAGAACTGAAGTGGTGGTGTCCTTCTTTGATAGCTTGGGCAGCATGGACTTGGGGGGTCCGTTCCGTCTTTTGAGTCGGAGCGTGCCACAAGCTAGGGTCTGGTTGTCCAGCAAGTGCGTGAATAAATCTGGACTGGTGTAGTAGTTGTCGACGTACAGGGTCCTTCCACAGCCTAGCAATGGTGAGATGAGTCGGTCTACAACGTCGAAAGTGGCTCCACGGGACGAGCACTGCTGTTTGCCCGTGTAGAACTCTAAACTGCTGCAGTAGCCACTTTCACTGTCACAAAGCTCGAAAAGTTTCATCCCACACTTATTAGCCTTGTTAGGATTGTAGGCCCGGAAGGACAGGGGACCTCTCCATGCAACCATGGCCTCATCAATGGCAACGTTCTTCCCCGGCAGGAACACTTGTTTAAAGTTGGCTACAAGGCTGTCAACAAAGTTCCTGATTTTGAACAGTGGGTCATGATCGGGGTGGAGTTGAGGCAGCTGGAGGTTGTCGTCAGCTACATGGAGAAAAGACAAGATGAGACAGAACCTCTCTCTTCTCATAATGGAACGAAACAGTGGCAAGTTGAAAACATTGTCTGTGGACCAGTAATCTTCAAGGTCATCAACGACGATAAGACCCATAGCGATGATGAGGCCCAAGAAGGACCATATTTCTGCCACGGTGACGTCCACCCACTTCCTGAACATAGATTTTTCAGGAAACGTCTTTCCCTCAAGGTTCTGGGCAGCATATCTGAAAAAAATTATCAACAAAAGATTAGCCAATGACAAGCAGACTAACAATACAAGAATGTAGGATACAGTTGACTCAACTACCACTACCTGAAGGAGCTAGTGACAACAATAATGTACAGCCAAAACATAACTCTTATGGGGTTTGAATGTGTGACCAAACACTTGATGTTGCCTGGGGTAGCATCAGTCAGCTTGATACACTACATGTAAATAGTCATAACTTGTTTAACCTTTTATCTTTTCGTTTCTAATATCTGATACTAATGTTTTTGTTAGAAATAGGGGTGATGAAATGTGGTTTTATAAGAGACAATTAAGAATAAACTGGAACAAAAAATAACAAAATCAAATCATACTCTCATCTCAGAACTCAGCTTCACAAAGACCCAAACATTTTACACCCTTGTTAGAAAAATTTGAAATATTTTGGACTTATGCAACACCACCTGAATTGCCAACTGATGAAAACAATTTCTCAAGGAAAAATTGAAGGCAAAAGAAGGAGAGGAACACTACTAACATTGTGATCATAGCGGGATGGATAGAACTACCACAGACTGGTGTTACATACGACCAGTGAAAGAGAGGAATGGAAAAAATTGACATTCATCAGCAGCACCTTCATATGAATATGCTGAGAGCTGAAATATAATTTTAGTTTTACTCACCTGTTGGTTTCGGTTACAATGGACTCCACCATTGACTCTGTAATCATTAGACGGAGAAAGTTGAGAGGGGTGGTGTCCTCCATCTTCACCTGAAGTCCGCTGCGCCCGGTAAATTCAATGGTTTGAGGTGTTGTGGAACCCATCCTCCATTCGTTTATAGGCACAGGGGATCCGTCCTCGTCGCTTTCCTCATCTGCTAAGCCCCACCGTTCAATGGGGGTAGCATTCCTTTCAATTGGGGATGGAAATTCATTATCATCATCGCTGTCGTCACTTCCACTTGTTTCATCAATAAATGAAGTTGATTGACCTTCCATGACTTGTGGATCTTGAAGTTGACAAAATGGTGTAGGAACATTGATAGAATAGAGAAACACACAAATGACAACAAACATATATATAATATACATGGGTGACGGTACTACATAGGTACATGGCGATGAAAAAAACTGCAGGCAGACAACCTACAACCCAAATTACCTGAAATTGAAAGTTCTTAGATTCTTCTTTCTTTATAAAGTATAAACAATATTCATTCGGACAATTAAAATACCAGAGAAGCCAAAAAGCTACTGCATAAAAATTTTTAAAAAAAGAAATCCGGAAATTTCCTTAACTCGGACACCCATAATATAACATGGAAGACAATATCCTTTCAACCGGACTGACATGCACTTCTATTTGAAGCTTTTTTATGGGAGGCGCGTGGTTAACTGTTCGTTTCTTTTGTTAGATGAGGAAGATTATTAACCTGAAATGTTCTATGTCCCTGTTTTTAATCCATTGGAAGTTTTTACATATTATTTTATCTCTTCTCATCTCTAGATAGAGTGAATCAGCCCCTAACCGTAAGCTAACGCCTTACAGACCTGTAAATAGCTGATGAAGAAAAAGACTGAACTTTTTTTTCACACATTTAGCGAGGTGATTTTTTGGTGGCATCAGTCAGGACAAGGCCTACTTGCATGCATACGTGCCTATGGCCTACTTGCATGCATACGTACCTATGGCCTACTTGCATGCATTCGTGCGGCAAGTAGTGTTACAGTTCAGTCCTTGGTGGACGGAACTCGGAGAACGGATTCGGGGACGGAGGTAAACGAAAAAGCGAAACGACTGGACGACGAATCGGACGAAGGCATAATAAACAAGCAACGCATTCCAGGAAAGCCATAATTAGATGCATAGGATTAAGTAGCAGTCGTCCTAGGTCTAAATTATAAACTTCATTGTTATGATATAAAAGGAAAAGACTTTAAGAAGTTATTTTATTTGGGAGATAATCGGATCAAAAAGTTTCACCTTTCTTAATATGGCATGAGGGCAAAATGTGCCGTACTATATCAATGGGACGGAACTCCGTCTAAAGACGGAAAATATACAGGTCTGGCCTTACAGGGAAATGTCACTCTTGTTGCTTTTATAACTCCCCTTCTTTCATTCCATTCCCAAAACTTCTGATATCATGGCAAGCGTTATCTTTTCCTGCTGGTGTCACTATGATGATGATAGCGCTCTTCATTTTCGTTCACACCCACTCACCACGCACGTTACCGTACAGCCCCTAACCGTACCGTTGAAAGAGTGATGCCTCTCATTGGGCGGCTGTGTGCTCAACAACCGTACACCCATATAAAACGATAAAATTGAGCAAGAAATATGTGTAATGGATAATTTATAGTTTCAGTTTATTATACCCTATTCACTTCTTTACACCTTTCCCAAATATAGAATATATTTTGTATCTCATTCATACTCTTTCCACGCAACCTTTCATCCATCACACACGCTCACATCCAATCTAGGTCA
>JARBEQ010118968.1:0-13685 GCA_030265355.1 Tritonia tetraquetra | reverse complement strand
AAAATAACCGACGCTGCCGGGAATCGAACCATGTACCTTTCGCTTCTGAGGCAAGAACCGTACCTCTGCGCCACTGGAACCCCCATCTACACATTATATCAGAGTCATTTCGTTTGTCATACACAAGACCTCTTGTAAAATAATGATATACAGTGAAACCTAGCTGTACCGCCAAAGCAGGGACCGAATGAAAGCTGGCGTTATAAAGAGAATGGCGTTATGGCGAAAGGTTTGAGTGAACAAATTATCCAGTCCGTACCGTGGCGAAAAGTAGGCGGTAAGAGAGAATTGCGGTTTAACGAGGGGGGTGGGGGTGGTATAACGAGGTTTTACTGTACAAAGCGGACAAATAACCCCAAAACATATCGCCCATAAACAGAACTCCCAATGCGACGAGTTTTTCTCCCATTAACAAGATTTACAAGCATGTCACTATTTTTTTTTCTTTACAATAATATTATATTGGCAACGCCCATCTAATTCAGGAGAACACGCTTAAGTCAACCGAGATACATTTACTCGAATATATTTAGTGTGTGTACTTTCAATTCTTGATTTCGTGTGTGTCCAGACCATTCCTTGGCGTGGTGAAGGGGCTAAAAAATGCCAACGGGGGAAATGCAACTAATATTATGGTTGAGCCAACACACTCAAGAAGTATTGATGTCGAAGACGCACCAAAAATCATGACGCAAAGCATGATTATACCGCAGTGTTCGTTCATGTTTACCACTACTAGTACTAGCTAGAATTTTTCAAACACATATCGAGAGCAGGTAGATTCATATATATGACACGATGTGTGTCTGGTATGTGACGTAATAAACTGTTGTTCAATTTGAATAGGATACCGAGAAGTAAACCAGGAAACGATAAAGAAAGAGGAGGGGGAAACAAGGCAGTGTAGGCCTGCAACTATACCTGGGGCGAAAAACTGATGAAACTTGGAAAACAAGCAGTGGCTTAAATTTCAAGGGTGATTGAGATTGTTGTTCCTTTTGATATCGTCATGGGAATAATATTTTATGGGCTTTTCGGTCGATCATCGAATAGACCGAGGGAGCATGAAGGGTGCAAGAAACAGAACTACACACCATGCAAGAAAATCGAAAAGGATAGGGACAATACAAAAACTGCACACATCATTGTATTTTTTTAAAAATAAAGCTTAGTGTGTCACAGAGAAAGGGTCCCATTGTGTCCAATAATGATCATATTACGCTCGAATTCTCTATTCCTAACAACTAAGCATATTCAATAAACTCCTTCATTATTCTATGAAATGAGAATCCGGAACATCTATTTATTCATAAGCAGTCTTTTTTTTTAGTCGACAGAGAACAGACAGCTGGGTCACAGAGACCAGGCAGCTGGGTCATGTCATATGGATACCATAGTGCCGGGAAATGGCAAGACGGCGGATTGGGTGAAAAGAATGAGGGAAAAAACCCAGACCTGTCCCAGAAACATTCTTTACTCCAAACCGTCCACTCACCAACCAAGCCATCTGCGACAAACCAACGTCCTATCTAGAGGGTGACATATTCTCTTACCACTACGATGGAACCTGAAAAAAAGCTACGGTACCTTGGGATACATCTTCAAAGCCTTTCCGGACATAATATTTCTGTGAGTAGCATGATCAGAAGTTTCATTTCGACACTTAAGACTTGAAGATAATTTCAAAGATGGGACCTCCTGTTTATAGGACTTGAACCCACACAGTCAGACAAAATAATCCGTAAAAAACGCTTTGAGCTAATTCGGGCCTAAAACCTATCGAGCAAGTGCTTTAGCACTGCATCACAGATGAGTCCTATCATGTTCAAAGCAGAAGTGCTAGTAACAATAAGTTTATAACATTACACCAGTGACAGTGGTCAATCGAACCCACGCCACTTTGGAAGTCAATTAAATGCAATGACCCCTCGGTCATGCTGTCCGCTCAGGGGGGGGGGGGGGCATAAATAGTATACTAAACAGGCAGTATGGCAGTGTTTATTACTATATTGGTGGGTGTGCATATGTATATAGACACATGATATGGCATGTGAGCAATTATATGATGTACTTCTGTTTTGTGTATTTGCTTTGGTGTTGGTACGTGTGTATATATATATTAAATGCACTATGATAATTCAGTCTTTTACATCTATAGGTTTGTATCACATGTATGCTGAAATTCAAAACGATATGCCCCAAATGGATAATAAAGAAATCATATCTTATTATTGTTTGCTCTCCCCCGCACTCTATGCTTCCCCGTTAAGCAGCCCTGCTTCCCAGCATCTTCTTCCCTCCTCTCCCTATTCGATTCGTTCGTTCACACGTTTGACACTTTCCCCCATTCTCTCTTCGCTTAACGATCACTCAAAAACATCATTGCCGTCAATGAAATGAAACAACACGCCGGTAGCCATGGGGGGAAAAGTCGCACCGGCAGTCTTAGCGTCCCTTTCGGTTGCTATGACGACCAAGATCGTTACAATGGAGAGAAACTATGACACTGTTCCGACGTGGCCCAATCAATATAGCGATTTCAATAAATCTTTGATAGGCTTTTGTCCTTTCTTTTGTTTTCCCTTTTCGTCTATTTACTCCTCACGTTTGCTAGCTGTCTTGCAGTTTCGCTTTTATTTACTCCAATACCCTTTTCAGTATTTATTTGCTCTTTTGACTATACTCCTATTTGTTTAATTGTATTATCAAGTAAGTCTACAAAGCTTGTCTCTGAGCATTAAATTCATTCTATATCTCAATTTCTCAATAGTAAATACAATAAGTTCAAGGAAATAATTGCTTTTCCTTATTTTCCTCGCGTTGTGTGTGGATTTCTTTCATTTGCTATTTTAAAAAGAAAACCATCATGTTTAGGATCAAATATTCATTTATTTAAAGAATTCCAAAAAGGAAGAGGCCCCATTCTTCACAAAAGAAAGCTTTTATGCCCATATGTGTGTGTGTGTGTGTGCAACCGTGTCTCGTTCTCCACATAATTATTCCTTTTTTTTTCTTTTATTCATTAGGAAGGCCGCTAGTGAAACATGTCATAAAATTAAATGAATAATGAAAGCACCCAAGACGTGTTTGTATCCCTTTTCAATGCTACAACAAAGGAATACATCTTTTGACAACTATAATATATACAACAGTGAGAAATTATTTGTTTCTTTGATCAAGCCCCCACTCAGTGTTGGGGCCAGCCACATGAATGGCATAGAAGAAGCATCTGAGCGCAGGCACTTTATCCCTTTTCAACACTAAAAGTACAAATAAAAAAAGGTTAAAGTTGTTGGTTTTACGCCCTTGGAAACACATTTTTAATCCTATCAAAGGCGAGGCATCTGAATTATAATAAATCTCGGATAGGACTAAATGACAAATCGAAGGCAGTTCAATAGAACTTGAGAAGATTCCATGTAAATCTCTAGGCCAGAACCATGAAGATTCTGAGAGATACAGAGAAAAAATGCTGCACAAGGTGGGACTCGAACAGTGACCTCCGCATCCAGAGGCAAGTGCCTTAACCACTGCATTAGGGATGCCCCCAATATAGAGCTGAAAATTGTATGAGACCAAGGACGCTGATATAATTACAGAATAATTCGATTTCAATGAAGCATACATCTTTCTAGTAACTCAATCATGGGTAAAAGTTCTCAAGGGTGGAACATCCAGCCATAGAGAAGAAGTGTCTGATAGCTTAGTTGGTTTGAGAGGATGACCTTCTATCTCCTTTAGGAAAGCTGCAGAGCGCTCTAAAGTTTTAAAGTGTGAAGTTTTACACCCAGAACTGTTATATCAAAGAGGCAGTTCAAGTTCCACAGGACTTGAGAAAATTCCACCTGAATCTCCAGGGCAAAGGTCATGAAAACTCTGAAAGGTCCAGAGAAAAAAATCCTGCACATGACAGGAGCTGAACCCCCCTGGGAAACTGGACAAGCAACCACATTATTTACACTCAACCAGCCTCATAATCCAATTCCAATGTAATTAGAGGTCACTCGACTATTCTTATGGAGGTGAGGTGACCAAGTGGTCTAGACAACGTCTCCTATGGTGAAGGTCGTGGGCTAGAGTCCGGCTTTTTCCTTGGGCAAAAAACTTTACTCCATTTGCCTCACTCTACCAAAGTGTAGAAATGGGTACCAATTCTCAAATGAGATTTAGGGATTATTCTGTGATAGACCAGCGTCCTAACCAGAAAGTTTGCCCACTTCATGCTACCGAAACTGGGTTAAGCCCCAGTCCTATGAGCCCAAAAGGCTCTTATTACTTAACCCTTTGAGCCCTGACATGGAGAAAAGTGGTCCCCAGACTAGTGTTCCCTCTAAGCTGTGCGCACACCAGGAAGACACACTCATGCACACAATTGGGATTTTTTCATCAAACTTTACACAACACCAAAAATTTATGCACACAGACTAGAAAAATTAGAGGGAACACTGGCCATGACCCTAAGCATTTAGGGCAAAACCCCACACAATCTGAAATAGTAGTGTCATATGGACTCTCTCGTCTCACACCTCCAGTTTTATTATGTCGAACCAGTGAGTGAACTCTTCTCCTGCCTCCTGGATGATTTTGTATCCTCCCTGGATTGCAGTGGCAATCTGAGATGGGTATTGATTAGGTGGTCAGTCATACTTAAGGCCTAGAAGTTAAGACTATCCCTAAAAGTAATGTCTACACTAGTAGATGGTGGTGTGCAAACCATTCATTTCTCTCCAAGCTTTGCCATACTGACAAGTCTCCTGTATTCTGTTTCTCCTAAGCCTCGGAGTGGGTGTAGTATCTCTATGACTTTGAATTTCAACCTCAATGTCACCACACATTAGATTCACTTTCCATCTCTTTATCTTGAGTAGTCTTGAGTCTTAATTTAGGTCACTGTGGTCAAAATCATACTAAAACTGGTGCAATCAATTGATACAGAGTGTAAATCGTTTCCCGGAAAAAGATAAAAGTAAACAAAAATCAGCCGATCGCATCATTTTTGTTAAAAACACACCAGAAATGTAAAAAAATCCATCCAAAACACAACTAAATTCAAGCACCACTTTGCTACTTTCATTTAGGCTGCAAACCAGATGAAAATACATGACGTTGTTTATAGACACGATTATAGGCGAAGCAGTTTTGATTCCCTATACATCAGGATTACGGGATATGGCCCGATATATACCAGGATTACGGGTTTAAAGTGTTAAGAACATGAAAAAAATATCTATTCTTATAGGATCAGGAGACAATAAGCTACCAGAGCACATTGGCTGAAACGTTGTATTAGAGTTAGAGTGTAGCATTTGTATATGAGCAGGTGTAAGAAAATGTCTGACTGGAATTTAAATCAACAATGTATGACAGAATGTTTTATTTCTTTTTGTCGCAAAAAGACAATTTAAAGAGGGAACCCACATAAGCAAAGTGCACAATCCTTCTTTGAGTCATATCAAATTAAAATTTTTTTCAAAATACTTGATTCTGGGGAAGCCCATATAAAATAAATTAGCCTTCCAATAATCTCAGTGAATGTGAGCACAATGTGGCAAATTCGCCAACTTTACAACGGTAGCTGAGGGGTAACAACAAGGCAACAAAACAGTGACTCGCTTGTTAGCCTGTCATGATAAATCTATTCAGTGCAATACTGATGTTGCCAGTAAAGGAATTTGGACAATGGCAGATCACCTGTCTGATCAAAATCAATTGTACATCCTATGCTGAGTCAAGCAAGGTTAATCAGGTGCCAAGTGAGGATGCCACTGGTAATAGTAATAGGAGTAGGCTACTAATGGGATACAATGAAACAAAAAACAAACAACAACAAAAACTCTTACCGATTGAGGTAAATAATCAATTGTTACCATACAATAAAACAGTCAATTCAAAACCCTATATCAAAATTAAAATAAATAGACTTAAATAGTCATCTAGCCTATGTGTGTCCCCCTAATCAATTTTTTCAAAACACAAACTTCAAAAGAATATTAACTATTAACGATCTTTATATATCAAATTTTAATTTTATATCAGAGGGTTGTCTTGTATGACCTGGTTTATCAAGAACCGACAATGACAATGCATTGAGCTGTAAGATGGATACACTAAAACAAAAGGCTAAAGTGGAAAGACTTAAAAAGAATGACCATAGATAATATCTTGCTATATTATTATATAAAGCTGGTGGAGTCAACGACTGACTCCAAACTCCTCTCTTTTTTTACGTTTTGTAAACTGCTGAAAATATTACACCAGGTGCAAAATACTATCACATCCCTGATAATCGAGCACTGTCGGGCAGCCCTGCTTGTAAAGGCATAAAATGACAATTCTACCAATAACTTCAAAACTTAGAATGAAAAAGTCAATGACATGAGACTCAATCGAAGGCAGCACCGGGATTATATTATAACAAAATAGTGAGCTGATTATGCCTACAATTTAAACTTCAAATAATAGACCCATAGAACTTACTCCATTCATTTAGATTGCTTGTTTGGTCTATTATATCCTAGGGCTATAATATTGATATTGTTATTATATCTCTAAAAATTTTCTATCAATTGTTTATATTTATTTCATTTTTTTTAAATATTCTTCTTTTCAATGAAACCAGGAGAAAAAAAATTTGCTATCTTATTACAATAAGCAACAATTTTTAAAGATATCAATGTCTCTCAGTAAAAACAATAAATTAGAAAACATCTTACCTTTCACCTTTTCCGTTATCCTTCAACCTCACCTGTAAAAATAACGAGAGAGTTGAATTATTAACTTTTTCACCAAGTCGATATCAAATTTCCCTCATTTCTAAATCAAAAGCCTCAGTCTGCTAAAACACCACAAAATGAGAAATAACTAGGTAAAGATTTTTAGACAAAAACACTTCAGAAGTCGAGGTCTCCACTAAACACGGTGAATTACAAAAATTCAATGCAAGGCCATTTCTCGGTTGCCAAGCTCAGGTCGATAATCGTATCACATTATCGGCCTGACCCAAAATTATCACAATTCACGGAAAATTACAAAAACAAATTTCAGGAAATGTACAGAAAATATAAATTAAATCACTTCAATGCCCATATCACACTTACTTTAAACATAAGCACCCACTATTGAAAAATTAGACGACACTCTCAGGTGCCTCTGCTTTCGTTTGGCGAGGTTGTCAAACTTGAGACATTTCGTTACCTTTCGTCCTCAATCAGAGGAATAAATTGTTAGATTGGTCCAGCCCACAAATACTCTCGACGCCTAAAAACTTTGATTCTTAAAATCGTTCTTTCTCGTAAATGATATGGATATCATAAAGGACAATGTCACTAAATAATAAGATAAATATCATTTAAACAACATATATGAGTCTGGAATATAATAAACATTGTAATAATTCATATTTCTTTTTTATTACTCGAGAACAATTTTATTGGTTAATACCGGAAGTTGTGGTTGTCCCAGTAACCGAGACGCCATAAGTTGACTTCAAAGAGTCCAGTTCCATCCTTTCGATAACGTGAATTATTTCTCTTCTGTTTAACACTCGATATCAAAATGTCTGACGAAGAAATGGATATGGCCGTTGAAGGCGAAGGTGAAGAAGAAGAACATACTGCAGAGGACGAGGAAGGAGAAGGAGAAGAGGAACAAGAAGAGGAAGAAGTGAGTTGAAGTAGTTTTGTGAATTTGATGTTTTCTTTGCTATTGTTAGTGTATTAGAGAAGTAAGTTCACATTTCATTTTGTTTCTTTTGTATAAATGATTAGAATTTCATCTTTTAATTGATGGACTTTTGATATGAAAAAACACTTCACCCTGACTGTGTTTCTTTCACTCAGTAGAGAGGCTAGTGAACGATGATATTGTTATATACAATAATAATAACTTAGGAATATCTTTATTGTCCACAAGTAGCAATTTTTGTTAGGTGACAATGAGTAAGTATAAGTAATAGCAATAGGTTTAAGATATCTCTCTCTCTCTCTCTCTCTCTCTCTCTCTCTCTCTCTCTCTCTCTCTCTCTCTCTCTCTCGTCTACCAGGTATAACATGTTGGATTCGTTGTTGAGAATGTGTTTTGAGTCATTTCTATGATTCTGAATGCTTTTCTATCCATTGATTATTATATTGAAGTTCTAGGCTGTCTAGTTTGTGGTTTACTATTTTTCTGCCTCGTTTAACCACTTGACTGGTAGAACATAAAAAAATGGGTGTCCAAATGTGTAGATAAAAATAAGGAATTTTGGAGTTTGATACAAGCTTATGTTTCAAGCCCTATTGACTTTTTTCTTTGCCACAGACCAAAACAAGTATAAGGTGGATCTAGACAGTTTCTGAAAGGAAATTGAATGAGCTTTGCATTGAAATAAAGAAAAAAGAGCTTTGAACTAAGCAGTATTGATTTGAGGACACAAAATCAATCAATCGATCACTAACCAATCACTTTTATGATTAAAAAAAAAATGTTTATCAACAATTATCAACCACTATTCATCATTGTCTAAGATTAGCGTAAGAAAAGAGCACTGACCATCAAATTCCCCTTCAGATTCTTCACTAGATTATACCCATATCCTCAAGTTCTGGATCATAATTATATTACTCATCACTTTGGTCACTCATTTTTACGTTTAATACCCCCCAAAATGACGAAAATCCAGCAAAAAAAATGACTGAGATTGAATCTTTAGCTCTCGACCAAAATGTAAACAAAGTAGCGTCTTGAGAATAGCAGTCTAGCAGTTTCCAGCAGTATAGTAAAAATAGTCATTCGCTTAAGCCACGATCGTGGCTCTTGCCAGTCAGCCTGCAAAGCCACGATCATGGCCCGTACCAGTCAAGTGGTTAAACACCTAAGTTTTGATCTTTCTTTTCCCCAACAGCAGCGATACCATATTGATATTCCAAATGTCATTACGATTAATATCAAAGCTTTATAAATCTGAACCAATGTTTTTTGGCTTGTATCAATGATCATAACTTTCTTAGTATATGCATTCTTTGATTTACTTTCTTTATGGTATTTCCAACATGACATTTAAAATTTAGTGAATCATTCAGTGATACCAAGATATTTGAAATTTGAAACAATCTCAATATTGTCATTGTTTACTTTAATATTGGTGATTGGATGACCTCGTTTGTTTCTGAAATCAAAAACTTATTCTTTAGTTTTTGATGCGTTTAGCTTGAGTGAGTTTTCTTCACACCATCCAATGGATGATTCTTACTTTTGAAACAGCACTTTCCAAGTTTAACTCTCTGTGGTCGACCAAGAAGTCTCTGTACCAATCAACGAGATATTGCGGTACATTCATCAAATTCAGTTTCTGTATTAGAGCATTTGTATTCATGGCATTGAATGATGATGAAAAGTCCATGTATAGCACCTGCACATAGTTGAATGGCAATTTGTCAAGATGTTTGGTTGTAGAATTTAGTAGTGTGAGAATAGCATCGTCTACACCTCTTGCATGTTGGTATGCAAACTGTAGGGGGTCAAGTAGTTTTTTGTCATAGAGATACTGGAGCAGCTCACGTTTAATTATTTTTTCAAGACATTTCATCACAAGAAATGTGAGAGCAACTGGTCTGTAATAGTTGAACTGTTTGGGGGGATGTTTTTTGGGCACTGGTATAATGGTGGATGTTTTCCAAATAACCTGGATTTTTTGCTCCTCAATTGAGGGCTGGAATATTCTTCTAAAAGGTACTACCAGTTGTTCGTACCATGTTTTTAATAAATTTTTGTTTAGGCCATCAGGACCTGGAGCTTGATAATCTAAAAACGTTCATCACATTTTCTGTTGTGATTTCTGGTGGATCTGATTTGTTATTGCTTCCATATTGGATATGTGGGGGAGATGGATCTGCAGATTCAAATCGAGAGAAAAAATTGTTTAATTCGTCTGGGTTTATGGATTCATTTCCTGTAATGGATCCCACCCATCTCTCTTATCATTGACCATGCATATTTGACTGTTATTTGTATAAATTGTATTTTGTGCATTAACTTCATCAAAAATTTTCCCATTGCGCTTTATAAAATATTTTCTTTAAATTTTAGTTTCCATGATTTTATGATCTGCCTTTGTAGTTACTTATAATTTTTGTTTTACTTACAGAAAGTGCCTCCAAATTCATTGTCAGAAGATGTGATAGCTGAGAGTTTATCATTACTGTGTAAAACAGGTGATGGACTCTCACATGCATACGTCAGACTTGACATACATGAAAGGTATTTGAATGCTAAATTTTCCTAGATTTTGTAAAGCTGCATCAAAAGTCTTTTCTTTGTTTGTTCAATTTGGTGTTCATCTAAAGCACTTTTAACACAGTTTGGTCACATCAGCATGTGCAACATAAGTTCCTTGTTTTATAACACAATTGCTTTTATGTTCAATGGTTTAGGTGATTGTTTTTTCACTTTATTATAATAAGTTAGATTTAATTTAATGTTAAACGACAGAGCATCTACCCCAAAGATATATTTTTAGAAGCAACACAATATTTTTAAGTAATTGAAATTTTGCAAGAAAGTGAAAGGTTATGTAAAAATAGTATGCCTAGCTTACCATGTGTTTCAGTTCTCTAAAAACATTAGTCTGAGGGAGATTCCATTTTGAAGTCACTTGGTTAGGTAACATCAGTTGTTTCCTCTTGTGAGAATTCTAGGTCTGGTTGGACAGCCTCTCTATATTATCAACTGAATAATAATCAGGCTTTACTTTAGTCACACTATCTTACAAAGATTTAGCTTTGGCCCCAGGATCATGATATATATTAACGTAGCGGAGATTACATAATTGCATTTTAGAAATAGCCGCCTGATTTATGCATGTAGTTGATTTTTTTGTAAAAGATAAGTCGGCTATTGAAAGGCTTACCCTTCATCCCATGCTACCAAAATTCACTCTCATGTGCGGGAGATTTCCATGAAGGTCTGGCTATGCCTACCACAACACAAATTATTCTTACCACTAAATCATGATTGTTGTGTTGAAAAACAGAAATTTACAAAGATATAAGATAAGTTACCACCTTTACAGAAAATGGAGCTAATAGAAGGAAAAGGGACACTGCACCATCTACAACATTTTATTTCAGAAAATGTTCACTCAATTTTTTTGCATTAAATGATTGAAAATTGTAACATACAAAGTATGTGGGTCAGCACATGAAAAGTGTATATCATGATGTATGTCCTACTAGCATCTTTTGGTTTATAGATAGATCTAGATCGTTAAATTTTTTCTGATTTACTATATCATGTTAAATGTCGTTTTTAGATAATATAATCTTTTGCGTTATGTCCTCTGTACAATGTGAAAATCAGAATCCATCCATTTTCTCATCGCTCCTTGGAGGAGCAAAAGGCGTCAAAGTGTGGCATTTTTCAGATCTGAGAAATTAAAGAGTTAAAAAAAACGTTTTTGCTTTTGTGGATATGCACTATATAAATGCCATTAATTATTATCATTATTATTTATTTTTGTTAATTGTTCTATTACAGAGAAATCACAGATATTGAACTGTTGTCTTCCTTTATACATTTACGCTACATAGACGTCAGTAAAAACTACCTAAAAGATATTTCACCTCTTAGTTCTTTGACACATATGCTTACTTTAAAAGCAGAGGAGAATCTTCTAACATCGGCAAAGCTTGAAGAAATGCCTTTCCTACAGGTGGGTATAAATTTCAATCTTTGATGCCTACATCACTGTAAAATCAGGATGAACAGCAATCAATAACTCTTATAAATACAAAACCACTAAACCAAAGTGTATTTCAGCAAAGCACAAAAAGCTTAAAAATTAGATAAACTATTTGTTAAAAAATTACAAATATTTCTTATATTTTGACATTCTAAAAGATGAATATCAAAAATCTAACTATGACCCTGTTGTATATTAAAACTAATTCTTGAACATTTGTTTCAGGTTGCAAGCTTTAGTAACAATAAAATCACTTCAACGGAAGGTATAAATCATCCAATGCTGGAACATCTTAATTTAAACAGTAAGTTTCACCATTTAAGATTTGTGTATATCAATATCTGTGACAGGCAAAAATGAGTTGATAGTGTAAATGAGAGTGAGTAAATACCATATAGCTCATTTTGAGTGTGGACGATGTGACTCAGTGGTAGAGCATTCACCCAGAGATTTGAAGAATGTGGGTTCAAAATTGCCTGCAGCAGCATCACTTGCTGTGTCCTTGAGGAAGACATTTTGCCCTTGTACACTCTGGCAATCCATCAATGATGGTGTTCATGAGGGGGCACATGTCCGTCACTATCGTAGCTTTGTTGTAGTGATGTATAATTATGTATTATAATGTAATGTACCATGTACAATGTAATGTATTATGATTGATTATGTTAAGGACAAATAAAGTTGACTTTGTAGAATGAATAGGTTTAGTCTGGAATAAAGTCTGATTTTGCTCTGATTTTTAAAATGTTTGATTTGAGGCACTTGCAGGTTGGGGTGAAGAGTTTTGCATTCGATTTTTTTTCTATCAAAATACAACCTAATATTGTCACTGTGCATCTCTTATGGTTTCTTTTTTTCTTTATCAATTCCTGTTTTGAAACCTTTCCGTATCAGGGTATCTCTTCTAATTAAATATTCATTGTTTCTCCTGCTTCATTTTTAGATTTTTATTTGTATACCCTGGGTTTAGTGTGAAATTCTATCACTATTAAACAAGCGGGTTAGAATTCAAACCCTCTTGTCTATTTCATTTGTTTCGTTATTTCAAACATGGCTTCACCATTGTTGCAAATCTACATATTTTCTTCTTACATTTGTTAAAATATTTCTACAGATAATCAAATCAAGGAAATATCTGGTTTGGATGCAACAAAACTGACAAAACTTCACACACTTGAAATGAGGGGAAATAAATTGGAAACTACTGATGGAATCTATCTTCCTTGCCTCAAGAACTTGTTTTTGGTAAGGTTTTATAATGTAGATGTCATAGAGGAAGTGGTAGTAGTAGTAGTAGCAGTAGCAGTAGCAGTAGCAGTAGTAGTAGTAGTAGTAGCAGCAGCAGTAGCAGCAGCAGCAGCAAAGCTTGTTCCTTTGGTTGGTTTTGTTTGATTCATAAAACTTTGCCGAAAGTATTTAGAGCAAGCAACGCAACGATGTCGTTTGTAAAGTTGTTGAAAAAAGAGTGTTTCAATTTTTTGTTATGATTGATTCATTTTTTCATATTGTATGGCAATAAGTAGGACACATTTGTAAAAAGTTTTGAGAGAAAAAAATGTTTTCATTCTTTCCTATCTTATCCCAATTTGCACTAGACTGTAGAATGCTGGATTAAGAGCGAAAAAGCCTTTAAGAATTCATTACAAACAGGTTATCAACCCACAATAAAATCAGGACAACGGTTACAAAATTTCATCTACCATGGGATCTTTAACATGCCTATGGAAGATATGGGACTTCCTACTCTTCGCCCTCATGTTCTCACACCATCCTTTTGAAGAGTCAGGCAATTTACATTGTTTTCAGTGGTATTTGACCTCCGTCAGATTACAAGAGTGGCAAAGCATTTATTTACTCAACCACTGTGTTATCAGAAACAATTGCAATGTCTTTTCTTTCTTCTTTCTTATCCAGTTCCCTTTTACCATTACAGTGTAGGGCCAGCACTATGAGGCTTGATTTCTCTGGA
>JARBEQ010118857.1:0-13685 GCA_030265355.1 Tritonia tetraquetra | reverse complement strand
GGAGAGAAGACAAAGGAAAGAGTGTGGACCGGTTTAGCACCCCCCGGCCCACAGAAGGGGTCCCGCCAACCACCCGCGTATGGGAGAGTGTGTGTATGTGTGAATGTTTGTTTGTTGCTGTTTTACGGCTCTATTGACACAGATAGGTCATTTCAGCGCCCCACGGTTTCAAACAAATCAAGGTTTAGGAAGAGGCGCTTGCAACACTCATGGGTCATATAACCGCTTGAAAAAAAGTAAGACAAGGGGGACGGCACATAGTTCAAAGATAGAACAGAAGTAGATTCCTGTAGATCAGTCAGTCGCTATCCCGGTCTGAGGTTACCGAAACAGTTTCACTCAGGCAGCCCCTGCAGAAGGGATATACTTCATTCATAAAATATACAGTAATCTATAGTGTAAGAATGAATACTATAAAGAGAGATGATTTACACGAAAAAAAATTTCATCTCTCAAAAAAACAAAAAAATAAGAACACAACTGTTCCCAACGGCAAGAGACCCAAACCCCAAGCAAAACCAGATCATTTCATTCCAGGACAAGAACAGAAAGCTACATGGGAGCGGGGACGATAGGTGAGGGCGATAGATGACAAAGGAAAGAGTGTGGACAGTTTAGCACCCCCTGGCCCACAGAAGGGGTCCCGCCAACCCCCCGGCTATGTGTGAATCATAGCCATGCATGATTTTCTTATATTTGTGCCTGCAAGCGCATGTGTGCCCGCCAGTTGGCCGATTTAGGTTATTCGGAGTTGACTTTGAGTGAAATCACCCTTTAAGTTTGTTTGTTTTTCTTTTTTTTTGTCCCGGGCCTCATACCCAACTGCCTGATTAACTTTTTTTTAGTATCAATCAAACCTTCAGTATTTAGAAAGTGTTTAGTCATGGCTTAGTCACATTGAGACTGTAACCTTCTCAAAAGTTTGTTAGAAGGAGTTAAAGGAGATATTTAAACATGCATTTATGATTTGATTCCACCATCGCTATTTTGAAAAAAAACATTTAAAAAGTGTGTTAATGTTAGAATTGTATTTCTAACCCGGGCCTCTCCGTAGGATCCCAGGGGAGGCCTTAACCCATGCCCTCCGTCTTAAGGACGAGCCTGTTAGTTATAGAGTTATATCACCTTCTTTTCAAGTAACCAAATTTTGCTATGTAAGGAATCGTGTTGGCGATTGTTAAATCCTATCCTTAAAGTTGTTGATATAATCCGAAACTTGTTACAAAGAAATAATAAGGAAAAAAAACAGACTGCAGAGAGAAGTTGACTTTAAGAGAGAATATACTTAAAGCGGGTTGACTTCTCGCAGACTGCACTGTAAAATACAAATGCATAAAGCAAGTGACTTCTTACAAGATTTAAGGATATTGTGATTTCAGACGTGCCCAATCTACATTTACACATATAAAAATCAAAGCAATCCAACTAACACACCAGTCCATCATTGGGGGGATTAATTGGCTCCCAGATGTCGTCAAAACAAAACAACACAAAAATTGTCAAAATACTTGTAACGAATTCCATTACATAGTTTAAGTCATATAATACAACGAATTCCATTACATGGTTTAAGTCATATAATACAACGAATTCCATTACATGGTTTAAGTCATATAATACAAAGTTACATGCATAGAGAAAAGGGAATAAAACTTTTGTAATTAAATGCAACTTCATTTATTAAGGCCCTATTAAAGATCCACATCCCACACTTTGAAAGACAAATTATGAACCACAAGCAGGGACGCCTGATGCTGTTCTGGTTATCAGGGATGTGATGTAATCAATACTGTTAAGCACTTTTGGTCAACTTCTTTGTAAATGTAATATCATTAGCATAATGTAAACAATAATGCATCTTGGTCTGCCACAGATGAAATGTTCAAATACCTATTTTCTAAACCAAAAAAAGTTCTAAAGATTCAAGTTTTACGCCCTTTTTAACAAATAAAGGTCATATCAAAGGCGGTTCTAAATAACTTGGAGAAGATTTCACGTAAATCTCCGGGGCAGAGCCATGAAAACTCTGCAAGGACCAGAAAAAAACCCACACTACTCGGCAGGTTCGAACTCATTCCTCCATGGCTGAAGTCGAATGACTTGACCACTCAGCCATGGACACCCCCATATCTATTTTCAAAATCCATCTCTTCTATTGTGCAGGAACACCAGCTTACAACAAATATGTACATAAATGCAAGGCAGTAATCAAGTCTTAGAACTTGAATACAACAAATAAGAAAAACTAACATCTTGTGGTGACTGTAAAATACAAGCACTATTATAGAAAAGAAAAGGTGTGTGTGAGTGTGTGTGAATGTGTGTGTGTGTGTGTGTGTGTGTGTGTGTGTGTGTGTGTGTGTGAGTAAGAGAGAGTAACATATACGGACAAGAAAATGAATAATCAATATTCATGTCTAAATCACTTCATCATAACAATTAATGTATGTCTAAGGACTAATGGCAAGCACGGCCAAACAGTTCATCAGCAGCTATACAGCAATATGGATGTATTCTAAAGTCGGTTTTCCAAGCAGATAAAAATAAAAGAAGAGGATTTAATAGGTATAAATTGGAAAAATCCTTTCCGTAGACATCTCTATTGAGATAAGCTCAATACCCTATGGCCGAGCAATCTTCACAGACTTTCTTCTCAAATAGTAATGGCACACATAAACAATATATTTGTAGAAGGGCAAATCACATGATCACTAACTGAAAGACAAAAATATGATGTTTTTCTCAATTAGCTCAATTAGGATGTGGAGTGTGGTCAAGCAATAACATAACATCAAATAGAGGACATAAAGGTTTTAAAAAATGTATATGTAAAATATACCAAAACTACAAAAGAAAAAATTACACACAGCAGTTTAAACATTCTTTGACTCGAGAGCAAAAGAAATTACAAAAAAAAATATTCTAAATGAAAGGACAGCTAAGGATCCTAGAAATATCTAAATGATAAGAGAGCAGAAGTAACTATATTTGGGAAAAGAGTTACAGTATCAAGTAGGACATCAGCTCTGCCAGAATTATGACAATGATGCTGAAGTCAGCCCTTTTCTTCATGGCTATCGTTCTCGTCCTTCCATGGAAATCTTTGTCATTGTCTTGCCGTCCATCCTTTCCTTTCGTCCAATCATGGCCATGATGGCAGCAAAGATGAAAGTGACGCCAACCATTGTTATTGAGACTCTCACTCGGAATTTGTCATTTGCATTCTTCATCTTGGATTTCCTGTGGGTGTCAGAAACAATATAAAACAGTGAGATGCTATCTTGAGCGAGTGAGAGGTAACAATTAGTAGCCGATGACAAGACAAGGTGAGGGAGAGAGACGGTTGTCAAACCCACACACAAAAAAAGAACCCCTCCACTCCCCCCAACAAACAAACAAAAAAAATCCAACTTGAAATTCATAGCAAGCACCCGCCTACACATGGTCCAGGCAAATTGGTTTTAAAATCAAGGGAAATAACCATTAAATAGTCTAAGTCGATTTTTCACATAAGTCTACTGTATACAGTAATTTTCGACTATTGCCAAACAAAAATTATTGTTACTACTACGGATGAAAATGACAAAAGAAACATCTCTGCAACTATTACACACTGTGACACTAGCTAACCCCAACAACACGCTAGCGATTCAGTGATACAATGTGGTCAAAGTTCAAAAGTTTGAAGCCTTTATTTCAACAAATAAACGTCATATCAACTTGAGAAGATTCTACGTGAACCTCCAGGGCAAAGCCATGAGAAAACTCTGAAAGGACCAGAAAAAACCCCCATGCAAGACGGGCACGAACGCAATCCTCTGTGTCCAAAAACGAGTGATTTGACCACAGGGCTGGGGACACCCCCCACGCAAATCAATCAATCGGTCCTGTGCTGCATTACTTTTCTATCACCAAATTCTCTCACTCTTACTTTTAAAAATATAAGCAGCAAAACACTATGAATAAGGACCATTGGGAGGGCCTCGTGACGTAGCGGTCAATGCTTTCGCTTCGTGACCAGAAGGTACTGGGTTCGAATCCCGGTGGCAACGTTGGGATTTTTTCCTTTGAACTTTCTCGAGTTTTATGGTTCTAACCCTGATGATTCCAATGGAATCAAGTCCTATCGGAGATGGACTATAATTCGGAGGTCCCGCCTTTGATATGACCTAAAATGTGTTGCCAAGGGTGTAAAACTAAAAACAACTTTCAAACTTTTCAATTGTTGATAAATAGCCGCCACGTGCTGGATTTTTTCAAATACCCCAATCTTTACGATATTACCGTGAAATATAGCCTATGCCAACTTACATACAATAATTTGTGGTAGATGAGCATCCGATCTAGACGGTGACAAAAGGTCGCCATTCCAATTGATGCTACAAAAACCCAAGTGAAGATCCAGCATCTCAGCCTACAATGTTTTTAAGGACCCACTCGCCGACCCCTGACACTGTAAATATAAACTATACTACGCTCTCTCCTCTCGTTTGTGACCGACCTTGCTGCGGTAGAGAGGCATGAGTGGTCTAATGACTTTGAGGGATATACCAAACAGGTACAACTATATTGGGAAAGCCTCAAATATAGATCCAGACCAAGAGGTCACAAGGCCCAGTAAGGGGCCCTGAGATGGCAGCCCCACCACTTATCTAGAGCACAGTGGGGTAATCTCCTACTTGCCTGAACCAAACGGATTCAAAGCAACAGGCATATGCCTGACTCACGGATTGATTACACGGTGACTACTCATGCACGGAAAAGGACAACGAACATAGGGACATGGAATACTAGATCCATTAAGGGTAAAGAAATAGAAAGTAAGTTTCTAGTCCTCTGCTTTAAACACGACTTTCCATTGTCTTCTGCTTGTAGTGAGATGACGTAAAGTATTATATTCAGAATATATCTTAAATGTGAAAATGTACAAAAGATGAATAAAAAAATGGAGTGATAGTACAATCAAAGTTACACTTTCCCATTTGTCAAGCAAACAAAGCAAATTTATCACACAGAGAATAGAAAAAGATTTGAGTAGGTATATATTTTCAAAGAACAAAAATGGTTCTCATTCGTATGACCACAAAATCAGAAATTTCATGTTTTTTCATCGAAGCGAAAGAGAACCCTAAACAATTTTTAAAACATATTTGACATTTATTATGCTGCATCATTTTTGAAAGGCTGTCAACTTTGACCTTTCTACATGACCCCTTTGGTCTATATTATCATGTTCATAATTTTCTGGCAGTAGTCACAGACCTCTTGTTTCCACTGTATGACCTTTGGATTCAGGGTAGATGGCCCCAATGTCGGACGGTTTTTGTAATGCCCCAATGTCAAAGCCATGCAGGAAAATGAATTTTTTCAAAACTCAAAATAACGACAATGCAAAAGATCAGGATTAAAAAATACAATCAATTTAACGAAACTAATCTTTTGCATTGCCGACATTGGGGCTATCCTAGGTAAAAAAAGTTTTTAAAATCTAAATTGAGCTTGGCCCCCTCTCGTTGTTTTCGAGACTTCCTGATGACTTACACACTAACTGTTGAATATGCATAATTGTTGCCACCTGCTTAACACCTGACAAAGATTTTGCTAAATTTGGAAATGACATTTTCAAATAAAAAAACACAATTGAACCCCCCCCCCCCCCCCCAAAAAAAAACCATGTCCTTAACCTTTACCGCCACTCTTAACTTACTGGTAGACTTAATGGCTTCCGCTCATGAGGCCATCCGATCTCATAGCCTCGGCTGCTTTCCTTATCGCTTTGATGAATGCTTCCACTCTCTATGGTTGTGTGCTAAGTCCTGTACGTTTCCAGATGTTCTGCTGATGTGAGTTGCAACGTGTTGTTTTTGAGTCTCTTTAGATCGTTGTTAAGTGTGACTGGAAGTGCGTGCTTGGTCTTCCCCTGTATATGTCCTCATTTTGTGTAAAGTAGAACGCCATTGCTTGTTTCCTGGAATAGCTTCGCTTCCTCTTAAAACATGTCCAAACAAGACTCCATCTTGATTCTAGAATTCAGATTGATAGCGCGTTAACGGCCTTTCCGTGTATTTCATACAAAAAGAGATTGATTTGTTATCTTTTTCGGATATCTAATTCCCAAAATTCTTCTTAATTGTTGTCTGTGAAAAGCTTCCAATCTTTCCTCCTCTGTTTTTGTCACACCCCATGTGGCATTGTTGAACAATAACACCAATATGGACTTGACGCAACAGTTTTCAGTTTGAGTCGTAAGTTTCATTTGATTTCGTAATTTTTGAGTTTAGCTGTGGGTCAATTTTGTTCGCATGGCTTGACCTGGCTCAGACTGGTGAGCAATACTCCGCTGAGGAATAACAAAGTGCTAGGGCTGTTGTTCTTAGGGTTGTAGGGTATGCTCCCCATTTGGTGTTAGCAAATTTTCCTAAGAGGCTGTTCCTTGTGGCAACCTTTGGTCTCACCTTTGTTATGTGCTGGGAGAAAGATAATGTCCGGTCCAATGTGACTCGTAGATAGACTGTTGTATTCCAAAGCTTGATACAAAATTATTGGACACATTTCAAAACTATACTATCCAAATAATAACAATCGGATTTTAATGAAAATACAATGAAATGAAAGTGTTTTTCCAGTGGAATTTTTATGAGAACTTCAATAGCATAGAAAATCCTCTATCCACCACCCACCAGCTCCCTTGACCATCACCACCTATTTTCAAAACTTTTCCACAACTTTAGAAATTGTGTCACTGGTGACAAGCATCACTTCTTACTTGATGTTGATACTGCACTGTGGGGACTCGGGAATTCCACCGGAATAATAACAATGGCCTCATGGAGCTGCGTTCCACAAGATATCGTAAATTATAGCTTCGTTTCTCTGGTTGGAGTATTCCCCAACTCAAAGCAGTAGATATTCACAAGACTCAAAATGACAAGGCAGTGCCATCGGGCTGACCAATCTCCTCTTATACCCTTGCCTTGATAAGTACAAGTGATAACATGGAAGTACTCATAGAAGCAAAGATGTGTCCTGGGCAAACAATCCAATGTGGCGGATCTGCCTGACTACGAACTTATCGCCCACACACTGCTTTCATCTCTGCTATCCAGTATCCATGACTTACTTTCATATAATAATGTTGGTTGAATTAAAAATAGCTATTTTTGTTTTAGTTGTAAGTTCTGTTTTCCTCATAAAAGATTGCCCTTATACCATGGAAATATACTGTCTTAATCATTTCACAATCATTAGTAAGCTGAAACATGCCAAAAGTGGTAAGTTATCATTTGGGTTTTATTTATAGCTAGGGTAGCCACATTTGTTTATCGGTCTTTTAATGATCTTCTCACAGCCATAAAAAAAAACCCCAAGATGAAATGGTATGGTCATGTTTCCTGCCCAAGAGTCCTTGTAAAAACAATTCTGCAAGGAACTGTCAAATGAAGCTGTAAGCGAGAAAGACAGCCAAAGAGATAGGCGGACATTATCCGAGACTGGGCATGGATGAGCTTCGCTGAATCTCAAAGAGCGGTTGAGAACAGAGACATGGAGGAAAGTGATGGCTGAATCTTCAAAGGTGTCCCAACGACATAGGTACCAGGTAACAGGTTTTAATGACTAACGGCTCATAGTGCCAGCAAAGTAATATGGATACAGGCTGCAAGTACAAAGTTCTTTATATTCATATTTTGTCATAGTGATGAGGTGCAGGTACTTTGCGTGCCATTCGTGACAAGACTACTTTGCAGCACTAATGTGCATATAAACATATTGAAACAATAAAAAAACTTACCAATATCACCATCATTATCATGCCTTGATTGTTGTGAGCTTTAGAGTCACTTGGATACAACTACGTCATAACAGCACTCAGTTATAATAATCTAAATTAATAAAGAAGAAAAGACAAAGTCAGTGAATAGATTAATCCTTAAAGAGAGAAAAAAAGGGATTCTTACGTTACCCTGTCCGGAATATCACCAATAGACTTGTATGTTTTTGTCCAGACTAACACTCTTTCCTGAAAGGGAGTTGGCTTGTGTGTGCCTTGGCCACCTGTTGTCAAGGAAAAAGAGTTGAACAAAATATGCATCATTACCTTCCTTATCTAACATTTAGGAGATGTGGATATGTCTGTACAGAAAGATAGCGGTATTATGGGATCAAAACTAGACTAATTTGCATCTAAAAAACACAGAGTGAGTACTATGGACTATGTGACGCAATACTCAATGAACTGAAGTCAGTGGGGATGGGCACCACACAAGCGCAGCCCTTGTGTGCAGTGCTGAATGTTTGTATTTTTCCTCATCAGCCGGACTTCTAAATTTCACAAATTAACTTAATTCACGTCTCCTCATTTAATGGTAAAAATATCAGGGAAAGAAAAGGGAAAATTATATGTGATTGAGAATCCAAGGCCAACACCTATTTTTAAACATAAATTTTAATTCAATATCTAAAATTTGAAAACTTCACAAGAGTTTACTGCCGTGTGCACAAAAAATACAGAGGCAAGGTGTGAAAATGTTATAAGTGCAAGAAAAACACAGAAAAATAGCCATAGAAAGAAAAGTGGAAAGACGACGGTGGGAATCAAACCCACACCGGGGCTTACGACAACACCGCCTAGTCACGCATTATTACAGAGCTCTCCTAGATCCTGTATTCATGTTCGTCTCTCGATGCTATTGTCATTGTTGTCCCGCCAGAAGGAAAAAAGTTGGGCCTCTCTTCGTTCGGAGTTAGATTTCACACCAGTGGGTGGTGTCGGATGATATGAGCGCATGAATGACTCGACTAATGAATCACCTTTTTTGGGGTGGCTGATTAATTCAGTTGGTTAGAGCGTGGCCTTGGTCTCCGCTAGGCAGTGTTATCGTACGCCCCGGTATGGGTTCGATTCCCACCTCGTCTTTTCCACTTTTCTTTCTATGGCTATTTTTCTGTGTTTTTCTGGCACTTATAACATTATCACACCATGCCTCATCATTCTCTGGTGCCTGCTCCACTTCAAATCATTTATATTAATAACATTGCTTTCACGCATTATTACGGAGCTCTCCTGTATTCATGTTCATCTCTCGATGTTTGTTATTGTTGTCCCGCCAGAAGGAAAAAAGTTGGGCCTCTCTTTGTTCTGAGTTAGATTTAACACCAGTGGGTGGTGTTGGATGATATGAGCGCACGAATGACTCGACTAATGGACCACCTTTTTTGGGGTGGTTAATTAGCTCAGTTGGTTAGAGTGTGGCCTCGCTCTCCGGCTAGGCAGTGTTGTCGTACGCCCTGGTGTGGGTTCGATTCCCACCATCGTCTTTTCCACTTTTCTTTCTATGGCTATTCTTCTGTCACTTATAACATTTTCACACCTTGCCTCATCATTCGTTGGTGCCTGCTCCCCTTCAAATCATTTTTAGTAAAAAATACAAGCTCAAGTACAAGATGAGGGGCCGAGATGCAAAATCCGATAAGCACCAATATGAGCATTTCAAGTTATTACCGCCATCTCAGACATCAGGTCATTTTTATTAAAAACTCATTAAATCCTATGGAGCCTACTGTAACTAATGTGTTAATGCCGTACTTTTATTAGAATTTATAGAGATTTAATAGGAGAAAATGTGGATTTTCTCAATTAGAATCTGTTTTTCTGTTTTTGCATCTCACCCCGTCAGATAGATCTAGAAACATTTGGTCCTCCTGCCATTATATATTAGGTAGATATTTACGCGTTTAATTTTCTGAGGTGATTGTTTATTCATTATTCACAGCCCCTATCGGTAGATTCGGTATCTGTCGCTGTCTCTAGTATCGATAGCTGACAAGAATTATCGCTTGTGCTTCCTACTTCATTCATTCAACAAATTTTATTCCTACAATGAATTTCAATTCAAGGTGAAGTTAACTTTTGTACTCAATTCTCTGCTATTTCAAGTGAGAGGCTGCTATCTAGGTCTCTCAAAATATAACTCTAAAGTATTTGGGAGACAAAGCGTGTTGTGTCATGGCCTAATGGAATAGGTGTCTGACTTCGGATCAGAAGATTGTGGGTTCGAATCTCATTGGGGTCAAATTTCTTGTTCTTTCTTTGCGTGTATTTTGACTTTAATTTGATCTTTTTATTCTATCATATTATATCTAATTCTTATACTCTATCTAAACAAAAAAAATATAATTAAATCACTCCATGCATACAAGGTATTCCTCTTGTTCACTCGTAGTGGGGAATTTTCATTTTCTGCCATTGCTGAATAGGGGTGAACACAGCCAACAATGTTTCTAATTCAGTGTAGTCTTTGTTTCGTCAGGAAACTATCAACAAAATATCTAACGGTATCAGTATCATCAAAAGCACATATATCCTGAGGTTTTTATCAGTGTATGGCACTATATAGCATCTAGTGAATCAAGACATATAATTTGACAGCGGGGGCTGTGAATAATTTTGTTTGTTTGATCAAACCCCATTAATACCATAGGGCAGTGTTGGGGCCAACCCAATGTTCAGCCATGAAAGGCACACAAAATACTTGCCATAAATGCAGGCACCCGACCATTAAACACGACTGAACACAGAGCCCAAAACGCTTTGAATCAGAGAGTTTCTGACAAGCAGGTGATCAGCCCACTGTGTCCCAACTCTTTACTGGCACCATTAGCAATAAACTGATCAGTATTAATCAGAGACGGGTCAATAAAAACATTAATGTAGCCCCTGAGGGTTCCCCCTCAGCTATTGGAGAGGTTCTACCACTCTGGACAAGCAGTGAATAATAATTGAGATTATTTACAGCAAGGGAGAATAATGACAGCCTTCATTTTCAATTTTCTTGCAAGTGCTCCAATTCTCACGGTTGACCATCAGCAAAACAACCCTGGTTGATATTCAAGTTCGTGAGGATTGAGAATGAGAGACAAAGACAAAAGAGATTTTTAATGAAAATGAGATAGACTAAAAAGAACAAGGGCCAAGGCCAAGGGTGAGGAGAGATGAGAACAGAAAGAGAGAGCGAAAAGAGTGAGTGTTTACTCACCATCTGCAACATTGTTCAATTTCAGTGAAGAATGCATGTTTCGCCTCCATTGTATGGCTCTAGTGCACAGGACACGAAAACTTCTGCTGCTGCTATAAAAAGACATTTTGATTTTGCAACCCTCACAGTTTACAGTCCCGATCTTACGTATCAACCTCGACCTATGTCAGGAAAACCCCGTTTATTGACCTGACCTTGACCTTTTGATAAAAAAGATATCACCCACAATACCTTAGAAATGTAATTTTTGCACAAAACATATCATACATTTATAAAGAGTGGATTATATTTCATTTGCGTCCTCTGTAAAAAGAGCCAATAATATAAATATCAAGAAGTAAATGTGTTTAGTCTACGCGCCCCGTGTATAAGATCACGTAGTCTTTAGGTCCGTCTTTTGTCCATCGAATTTATTGACCTTTCAAAGTAGTTTTTCGTTCGTCGGTGTTCGCTGCTCCTACTCCTAGTTTTGTAATAACATCTTGACCCCCAGTCCCCAGAATTTTATTTGCACTTTCGATTTGACTGTAGAAAGAAACGACGAAAGTGAACGATGCCAACGATGAAATGATACCAATAATAGATACAAATTTTAAGATCTTTGCTCTCGATAGAATTGTATAAATTATGTTACAATATAGTTTTATTTACCGGAAATGACTTTTCAAACGATAGCTTCAGAACTTGAGGTAAAGATTATTAGAAGACTAATGGTAAACTAGACTTGGTCTTGGTCTCTCTTTCCTCCTAGGAGATGAGTCATTGCCAAATAAGAAAGCCCGAAATCTACCTGCCATTAATTATTTAATTGAGGTAAAACTATGAAACTACTTCAACATATATGAGAAATTTGATACTACTGAAAGAAACAAAGGTGTAGGGCATTAACAGACGCAACCCGTACTGTAATCTCTCTTTAATCTTTTCGTGCCTAATAAGTAAGCCGGGTAACAAAGAGCGCCAATGATTTCTGTCAGATGCCATCTTGTTTATTTCTCCCCATGTCCAGTTCCTTCTCTTCAACTCTCTCCCCATGCCTCTCCTCCAGATTTCCACTGGCCTTCCCTTCCTTCTGTATCCTGCTGGTGTCCATCTCATTGCTGGAATGGCAGTGGGGTCCATTCTGTATACATGGCCGATCCATTTCCATCTATGCCTTGCCACAACTGTTACAAGTGGATCTATTTGGGCTCTTTTCCGTAGATTTTTATTTCTGACAGTATTTGGCCAGTATCTATATCTTAAATATCCGTCGAAGGCACTGTTCTGAAAAGTTTCAATTCTTTTGATAGTTCACCATGACTCTGAGTCATAAAGCAAAACTGAGAGAATATTTGATTTGTATATTCTTATCTTTGTGTTTGTTGTTAATTTTCTTGAGTTCCATCTTTCCAAGGCTACTGAATATGTTCCGAGCTTTCCTTAGTCTTTCTTTTATTTCCTTCTCTGAGCTTTCATCTTTGCATTAAATTCCTCTACATCTTCAATATCATGTCCATCTAGTTTGATCGGAGTATCGACTTGATTATAAATTCTCATTGTTTTGATTTTGCCGTCATTTATCTTTAGTCCTATCTTCCCTGCATTTTTTGCCACTCTTGCTGTCTTAATTTGCAAATCTTGGTATCTATGTGACAAGAGGACGATATCGTCTGCAAAATCTAATCTTCCAGAATATCTATAAAATTCCACCTAATTCCTGTCTTTTTGCCATCAACAGATGTTTTGCAGACCTTTTGACCATTTTATCTTGTGAGGAGTAATCTTGTTTCACACGTTCTTTCAGTCTCTGGGATTCTGCATGTAAGAGTCAATTTCTATCCATGTGCTTTCGCCATTTCTCCTTGACTTTTTTGGTTGGTCCTAATACTTTTTCATTTGCTTTGACAATCTCTTGATTAAAAGCGTGAATGTTGAGGAGCTGCTCATCCTGGAGTGCTTGGAACCTATTGTTCAATTCAAGATTAAACTCTTCTTTTATCTTTGGCTCTTTCAGTTTGTTGACATCAATCAAATTTGTGTTATCGTTTTTCACCTTTCTGTTGTCTCCTCAATTTGACATTGACCTTTGCTATAACCAGATTGTGGTCGCTTCCAACATCTGCACCTCTTCTTGTGCGTACATCTTGGAGTGAACCATTCCATTTCCTGTTAATTAAAATATGCAATAAAATAAGGGCTGCTGGAAGTAAATTGAATGAACTGTTTTACGCTCCGGTTCCCTCTCCGTGGCACTTTTGGAGGACGGATACCTCTATGTCGGAAGCACCCTCATTGTCGGGTGGTTGAAATGGGTGGCAACCGGTTTGTTGTGTCGTTGGACACATCTCGCAGTGTAAAACAGCGGAGACTTGCCTCATTATCCACTTTGATTGTTTCACCCCGTGGGGTCTTAACAGCAGACTAGACCTCGTCTGATTTCCTACCAGCATTCACCACTCTACAACAACCAGCTCTCCTTCACCTGACACTATTCATCCCCCCTTCCTTCACCTCACTTACATTTAACATCAGCGGTACCTTTACTACTTCATTGGTTGTACAGTTTCTTCTTTCCTACTTTTTCTTTCTTTCTTCTTCTTCTTCTTTCTTATCCAATTCCCTTTTACCATTACAGTGCAGGGCCAGCACAATGAGTCTGGATTTCTCTGG
>JARBEQ010118746.1:0-13685 GCA_030265355.1 Tritonia tetraquetra | reverse complement strand
TTCTCTCATTAATGTTTTAGTTCTTTCATCCAATCATCTATCTATTCTCTCATTAATGTTTTAGTTCTTTCATCCAATCATCTATCTATTCTCTCATTAATGTTTTAGTTCTTTCATCCAATCATCTATCTATTCTCTCATTAATGTTTTAGTTCTTTCATCCAATCATCTATCTATTCTCTCATTAATGTTTTAGTTCTTTCATCCATTCATTTATTCCGGTTTTATGTATTCATTGATTCTCTTATTCGTTCATTCTTTTATGAAATTGATTACATATTAGATCGATCACTTAGATAATTCCTACAATAATAAGATACATGACTCAAACCTTTTTACCGAGGTCAACAAGAGAGTGATGTTTCCTTTGTGTGCTAATGTTCGAATCAAAATACTTTGCTATTGCCTTCTATTGCCTTCTATTGCCTTCTGTTGAAATCGAAAATAGTGAGTAGAACTCAAGCACCTTTTAGTGAAAAAACGAAATTAAGACGACAACTCTTACTTTTTCCTCACTCATTATAATATTGTGACTCATTCATTCATTCTTTTTCTCTATTTATTGATTCCTTCCTTCATGGACTGAACATTCATTCACCTCCTTCATTCATTCATTTATCTTTTGATGAACGTATTCATTCATGTATTGATTGGTTAAGTTATCCATTCAATTATCATAAATTTAAAGTCTTTTACCTATTAATTCATTAACCATGAGAGTTGTTATGCTTGCATGACGAAAGCATAAAACTGTGTGGTGAAAATGGACGAAAGTTGGAGGCATGGCAAGGCAACATTCGTGGAACAAGGATACCAAACTTTAAGTCATAGATTTGTCTTGTATTTGTCATGCATTCGTCATGCAAATGCTTTTGCATGTAAGTCCCCAAATTCAACATTGCTGAACACAATGCTGGAAAAAACTCTGTATCAGGTAGATAAGGCAAGCAGGTGATCAGCCCACTGTGCCCTGACCCTTGAATGGCACAATGAGTCACATGTTTTAGGTGTTGCCCGAGTTTTGGCCATACCAATATAATCTGCTGTTGCCCCGTTCGACTTATGTTTCAGGCATCCTTGTTTATCTACCGTGTCTGTCATTGTAACTCCTTAACTTCTTCCATTCTCTCAATCCCGTCTTGTTATATTTCGTTTTGCTGTTGTTGTTGTTGCTGTTGTTGTTTTGTTTTTTTTAATTTGCACATTCTACTATAATCCATCTGATTTCAGGGCGGTGTGGTGCCGTTGGATTGTTCGACAGCGACTGGTGGTCTTGGATTCGGTGCTGATGCGGTTCGAAACCTTTGGTGGTACAAGGACGGTTTTTATAATGTGACGGCGGAGTGGGACCCCGTGAACACTATCGAGAATGCCTACAGCATAGACATCATCAAGTTTGAGTCAGTTCCGTCTTATATTTTATTGTCTTTTTTATTTCTTTCATCCTATGCGTTCTCTTCTTTTTTTTTTAATTGTTCAATCTATCAATCATGTCTGATTAACATAACGAAACTAAACGAGAATTCCAGTCAACGCCTAGTATTGGATCTTCCAAACTTGTTTGTATCAAGTGCTGCGTAGAAAAAAAATCTCTCATTTTGCGCCTCTTTCGACGCTCTGAGATCATTTCATAGGCAAGAACACTTGTTTGTAGTCCATGATATAATATGAACATGAGTGTTGAACAACCACCGACGGAATTGAGAAGGATACGGGAGTGTTATGGCTTGCCGGGGGTAAAACGACGATGATAAACATAATAATGATAATAATAACAAATGGCATTTCTATAGAGCTTTACCCCGTGTAAACAGGCTCTAAGCCTTTACAGTAGCAAAATGGCAAAAAAAACATATGACAATGATAGCTATATGCGACGAAAAGGCAATTAAAAACATTAAAAACAGTTTGTCATGATGTAAAGAGGTGAATTTTTAGGTGAGATTTAAACAAAGATAAAGAATTATAGTATCTAACATTTGCTGGTAGGAAATTCCAGACATGGGGTGCTGAAATGTCAAAAGCTTGTTCTCCAAGTATTACATTCAACATTATAGTACGGACAGACATGGTTGGCGATTGGTGTGGTCCTGAAAATAATGACCAAACCTACCAGAATGTTCGACGAGTCAGGGAATTAGAGCTATTCTGACCCCACCCAGTAAGACAGGTCATGGAAGTAGGAGGATAATGACATGTATTGCTATTTCATAACGACACGTGTGGCATTGCACGCTGAAACTGTTCACAATATAAACCACATTGAATAAAAGGATGAATAGAACCATGACCAAAGTAAATAAAACAGACCAAAATTTTCTTCAGTTTACTCCAAATCTTTTACTTATCAATATTGACTACATCCTGACTTTACTCTGTAGAGTTAAAAAAAAAAAAAACACAAAACAAAATAACATAAGAAGTGAAAACCAATGCACAGCACCCAATCAGGGCCTTTATTATATAGCATGCGATAGTAGTGATTTAAAAATTCTTTTCTTAAAGTTGTCAAGGAATATCATACAAAACGTTCGCTTATGAAAGCCATGTGAAAACCACACCCAACATTTGTACGACTTTGGCCAGTGCAAGCAGATACCTCTCCAACGCCGCTACGCACACACATCGTTCCATTTGGATACGTACACAAACTGGCTGCTCCACTTTTCCCGACCTTTTCATGGCTTCTCCCTGTCTGGAATAATTACTTTACAGTCCCATGAGGCAGAGTCAACACACCGCCTGGTATGCTTACTTAGGTCAACATGGACATGGCCAAATACGGTGGGATATTTAGGATCAAATTAGGAAGAAGACGAAAAAAAGAAGAAAAGAAAAAAAGTTGCTGAAATTGACGAATAGATTATATACCATCCGACTCATAGGTTGTTCTTGGTGTCGAGGATCAGTTTATATGTTTTTAACGATCAGAAATAAATGCAAAGAAGTATCAGATATAGATGGCCAAACGCTCTACAGGATAGCTCAGTCGGTAGAGCATATGACCCTTTGGCAAAGGAAGAGTTGTCGTTGGCATGCGTGGCTTCGATTCTCCTACCCGTAGCCTTATCACTTTCAGTCTCCATCAATTGCTTTATTTTGCTGGCACCATCACATTTTCCCTCCTTTCCTTGATACAGTCGACTCCGGTTAATCGCAACACGACGGGAGCGGCAAAATTGTTGTGACTAATCGAAGTTGCGATTAACCAATGACTTTTATATATCATTGATTAAGTCTGTTTCGTGGAAAAAGTTGCGATCAAGCGGCAATTTCCGATAAACCAGAGTCGACTGTAGCAGAGCATAGCACTTATATAGCGCATATCCACGAAGTTCATCATGCTCTATTTGCTTTACAATGTATAGTTTACCCCCGGAAGCCATAACACTCCTGTATCCTTCTAAACTTCATGATGAGTATACAGTGCGAGCTGCCTGTTAGGCGCTTCAGCACTAGCATTCTGTCAAAATCGTTCGCTGCCCTCGGCCGGGTACTCATTTACACCGAGTCGAGTGAGGTAAACAGAGTTAAGTGCCTTCCCTAAGGACACAGCGACCGAGTGGTCACCCATCCAGACTCTAATCACGATCAATGTAGCTTGACCACGCTGACCGGTTCAGCGTGCTAACCGTTCGTGCTAACCGTTCGACCACCGGCGCCTCTACCATGCATCATTACTAGTAAACGGGTTCATCTGTTAAAATCGGCCTTTTCTTCCCCAGGGCCTATGTATCTCCTGACGATGAGGTCGCCCCCCTTCCCCCCGGGGTCTTTGGGCCCGCTCCCCCTCAAGCCAAATGGGTCAAACTCACCTCAGACAACTTTATCAACATGGATTACGTCGATTTGCAAAGATGTAAGTTTTAGAACAAGCTATCATTATATCTCTATCGTGGAAAATAGATCGGTTACTTTTTTTGTTTAGGACAATAACCGAATGGAAGAATATTTTAAGTAAAGATACTCTATCATAAACGGTGACGATGCAATATCTTTTAAAATGGGATTTGGGGTTTTATCTATTGATATTGAGGAGGTTAAAGGTCATGCCCCTATGATTTTTTAAAAATACAACAACTTATTGTTTTATTTGATTTGTTTGCCATATTATCCTCTGTGGAGGATTGAAACGCCAAATAATAACACGGCAGGGTACGTAAATGTGACTACGTCATACAATTTATACCAAAAGCCGAGCGACGTTACAGTGAGCTAATCACTTGCTTGGTAAATTTCTCAGTGATGCTGGAGTATCCTATGATTTGCAATACAGTAAGTAAAGAGAATCATACAACGAAAGAGCAGGATAATATTATGTCAAGATAGTCTTGTGACTTAAAGGAAAGGATGGTATTGTAATGAATTGTAACATCTCCTCGCATGCGATTAAAAGGGTTCTATCTGCATTTCTTTCGCCACACGAGTTACGGTCGGTAGAAGGTTCTATCTGAAGCGTTCTCTATGAAACTCTGAGTTTTATATCTGAACGCTCACTATATCCGGAGATAAATGTAGATGAAAATGGTTACATGTGTTTATCTATCACTAATTTACAAACTTTGACAGCTCATATCTCCAAGTGACAAAAAGTGCAGATAGAATCTCATGCGACGACTAACTTAAAAATTATCAACAAGTCAAACTATCCTTTACTTACATCATAATATCATATGAAGACATATTGTAATAGTATGTATATTCAATGCATAATTGTATCATGACAATAATATGAGAAACAATGTATTCCATAACTTATGTATAATAACCTTTACATCTAATCTACATGTCATCGTCTTGAAACCTTTTCTAATCGTATCTAGAATGTATACTAACGCATAGAGTGTATTTTTTATAAACAGATTGCACAATAAATGACAAGATATGAGCAAGAAACATTTGCGCACCTCAACATGTTTCGTGCTCAAAATCATCCTAGTCATATCCCAGGGCCATAATATCAACGATCATCTACAATAAGATAGTCAACGCGGCATATTTCAATTGTTTAAGTTCCCCTTGCACCTTGTGTGCTAGTTGTGCCATAGCGTGCACCGGATAGAACGCATTTTATGATTTTGGCGCGATATTTTTTTAATTCATATAATTTTGATAAAAGAATTCATTACGCCCATACCATTTTGTATCGAGTATTGAACGAGCCAAAACAATAAGAGAATTATCGGAACATTCGATAATAAAGGGACACCACTCTCATGCGGCCTCGGTTAAAGTCATTGATTTGGATGTCTTATTGTATATGATCTTTGATACCATTATTTTAACCATTAACAACTAATGTAAAAACCATTCAGGCGTAATTCAACAAGACGCTGTTTGTTACTTACTAAATGTATGGCCATTTCATTGTCTCCACACAAAAAACAACCCCCCCCCCCCCTTCCCATACACACAAAAAAAGTTAATTTGTGGATGTAATGACCAAATCAAATTTATCTATTCTTAGACCTTCAACAAAACCCTCAAGCGTGGTGGCTGATGGGAGGCTTAGGGGGTGGAAGCTTCTTCAGCTGATGGACCTAACGACGCAATGTTTGGCGCCAAGGGGTGACCAGAAGGTGCTGTCATGTCAACAATATGTTTTAAGATCAATATCTTATGTCAAAGCACTTAATGTCAATGGTGTGAAATATTTTTGTCGTGTTTGTTTGTGAGTTTACTTGGCCAAACCTTGTTGATACCTCAGTGCAATGTTGGAGCCGGATCCAAGCTCTTCCTCGATCACCATAAATGGAAAAACACAAAACAACTGGAAATGCTATAGGTCCTAGGATTTCAGACAAGTCGGTGATCAGCAAACTGTGGATGTTATGTTTCATTGGCACGAAGAGGAATAGATTGGGTAGTATTCACAACAGGGGCCAATAAACAAATTACTGTTCTTCTATGGCTGTCCCTCATCGTACGTGTAAGAATTTGTAACTTTCAGCGTTCCATTTTTTTCTAAATGACAAAACTAAAGGTTTTATTTCAGAGAATTTGCTATTGATGAAATCAGACAGATAAACATACATACGCTCAGCAGACACCCAAAAGGACAGACAGACACACAGAAGCACAGATAAACATACATACGCTCAGCAAACACCCAAAAGGACAGAGAGACACACAGATAATATATATAGACAAGCAGCTAAATTCAATGTTACAACACGATTTTGCATGTTAATATACCAACATTATAACATATGGATGATCAGACTAAATATAACCATTGTATTTTAAATATTCATCCTTATACTTAACCTTTGGTAGTGAACGTGAACTATATCGTGTCATTACCTAATGATTAATGATTAATTTACTATTACCATATTACGTACTGAATTTAACAATAACATATCTACATTGTTATCATAGTGACATATCTCACTCATGCTAAGATATCAGTCATGCAATTATCCTAACCATACAACTCATTCCATATCATATATTTTCATTTTCATTTTCTTAGAAAATCCGTTCATCAACCTATTTTTAAAAAACTACTATTTTAATAACAATCGGACTTACTTTTTACTTTACGTGTCCTGTAGTCGGAACCAAAGACGATATCTCAAGCAGTTCTCTCCTTTGTCTCGCCATTTCTCCTATATCAGTGTATTGTTGAGCCTCATGTCTGTCAATTCCCTGATGTCCTCACATCTCTTCCTTTGTCTGCGCTCTTCCTTTTTCTTCGGACAGCACGGTATTCTCGATAGTCTTTGCACGTCCTTCTGGCCTCGAGTTACAATCTTAAATGAATTAAAGGGCAGCAGGCACTATAAATAGTATCACGCAAAGATAGAAAATGTGAAAGTGCCAGAAAAATATGGAGAAATAGTCATAGAAGAAGAAATGTGAATGTTGACAGTAGGAATCGAACCCACACCACGGCGTAGGATATCATCGACTAGCAAGAGACAGAGCCCACGCTCTAACCAACTGAGCTAATTAGTAATTAGCCACTCCATCAATTATTGTGGTTAGAGCGTGGGCTTTGTCTCTGGCTAGGCGGTGTTGTCGCACGTCGTGGTGTGGGTTCGATTCCTACTGTCGACATTCCACTGTTGTTCGTCTATAGCCATTTTTCTGTATTTTCTTATTATCTTAGTTTTGTCGTGTTTTTCACGCTGGTCAGAAAGTTGTCGTAGGGTAATGTGACAGTCACCAACCAAAAAAATATACCTATCCTAGGCAATGATTTTCATTGTCATTCTATGTTATCACCATTAGAAATAACAGCGTCACCTAAAGGTATCTGCTCTTGAACTTATGGCCGCGAAAGGGCCATGTGTATCGCATCGCGTCCAACAAGCTGTACACAATTCATGTATCACGGTCTATTCTTCCACTTTCTACCAATACGTGAACTGTGATCATCATCATCATCATCATCATCATCATCATCATCATCATCATCATCATCATCATCTTCACCATCAAGTGCTCTGTCGCTTGAGGTCAACGATCATGACTTCATTCCCTATTCTATAAACAGTCCATATCTCATCGTCTCAATGGCTTCACTTGAATCCATTCTATTAGTCTCTCCATATATCTTCGTCCTTACGTGACCATTAATGTTCAATATTCTATCGAGGGTGGGAAAGCAAACGACTGTGTCTCGAGATACCATATACTTTCCATGGCAACAGGTTGACAGTCATTCTCTAGCAAAACGACTTGAATTCGACAGAATTACGATCTATTCCATCATAAAGTTCAAGTCGTGTTTCATGACAAATATGTGAAAAAATAGCATAATATGCTTTCAGAGAAAATCAGTATGTTAAACCTCTCCTGAAAAATACCGATTTTTAAAATACAATAATTTGTTTTCCCTACCTCCGAAATTTATGTATAATATATTGTAACTTACCTCTAACTCTATTTTCAAAAAAAAATCAAACGTTTTTCCTAGGGATCCATCAGGTGTACGGAAGGAGTCATTTCTTTCCTGAGTTGATTGGAATCGAAAACAAGAACCCACCAGGAGAAATGTGACGACTCGGCTAAAGGGACAACAGTTTGAATTTGAATCTCGATGCATGAATGGAGTGAACGTGAAGATATGTACAAGAAATAATAGCATAATTAATATCGCCATTTAACCATGAGAATAATTGATTGACACTTTTTACAACCTATAATAGACAAACTAGAATAATCACGGATTAATGTGCTATCTTAGAGAAACACTTTATCATTTCCATAGGATATATATCATGTAGATATTACTCAGACACCGAAGTTGAAATGGGAGCTAAACTTCAAACTTATGAATTTTTGACACCAAATTGAAATAAGGTAAAATTAAAAAGGAGAAATAAAAAGGGTTAGAGAGTTTCTCGCCAACAATGATGTCAAATGAAAACTGGAAAAATAAATTACTATAAACTCAAGTTAGGTCCAAAGACTCTAATTGTTATCGATTAGCAAAATACAGTTGTAGCAATCATCTTGAATTTGTTAATTATTTTAGTTGACAAAGTCGTCCAGATGTTCAGGCACATTTTCAGGCACATTTTCAGGCAATCATCAACATTTTTATTATGATAAATAGACATCAATAATTCACCACAGACTTTATTTCCTTCATCTTAAAACAAAAAACGGTAAGAAAAAAAATGCTTTGTTTTGTTCTCGAATACGATCTTCGAAAACAAATTCAGATGTTTAATACATAATACCTAATATTAGCAATAGATGACGTGCTCTGCTGTAAGTAACGTAATCGGCTGTGGGTGACGTAATCAGTACTGGCATTGTATGACGTTGATGTGTCCATTACGTGTTTATCGTCTGCTAACTATCTGTTTTCAATTCCATACATCGATTTGTCAATGACTCTTTCATGACAGTTTCATTTTTAATACATAATACCTAATATTAGCAATAGATGACGTGCTCTGCTGTAAGTAACGTAATCGGCTGTGGGTGACGTAATCAGTACTGGCATTGTATGACGTTGATGTGTCCATTACGTGTTTATCGTCTGCTAACTATCTGTTTTCAATTCCATACATCGATTTGTCAATGACTCTTTCATGACAGTTTCATTTTTTATTCCATCTGCATCAGCTTGGCGTGTGATTACACCAGGAGAGTAACCATAGCAATAGCATCTATTCAACATGACTATTGTACCATGTTTACATTCCTCTAGATCTTATAGATCTTATCAAAAGATATAATAGAATAGATTATAACATCAATCAACAATGAATACATTCTTAGATTTTTTATCCAAATTAACGCGACGTACTTTTATTAAACTGATTTCTTTTTTTTCCAGTTTTCATTTTTAAAAAGAAATTATATTACAATTTATTTGCCATTTTGTCTTGTGTTCTTTCCTTTAGTTAGTAAACTAAAGAGAAAACGTATGATATTTTATATCGCATATCCACGATTATTTCAGGCTCCGTATGCTTTGCAACGATTTGTTTACACCTGGAAGGCCATTGCTGTCATTTACAATTTCCTGGAGGAGAATACAGTGTGCGAAATACATGTTAGGCTCTTCGGCATTAACACTCTGACAAGATCGTTCGCTGCCCTCAGTACGGTACTCATTGCACTTGTGGACAAACGAAAAATTCTTCCAGAGTTTGTGGGCAACCGTATCATTAAAAAAATTGGTCTATCTTTGATTAATACTGATCAGTATACTCCTCATGGTACTAGTAACTAATGACACAGCAGGCTAGTCACCTTGTCTGAGATTCTCTATTACACACAATTTCTGACTCTGTGTTCAGCGATGTTCGACGGTCGGCGTTTTCTGCATTCACATAATATGTGCACATTACTATATCGTGTGTGCCGTTTGTGACTGAACATAGGCAGGGCCCAACACTGCGCTGCGGTATTGGTCGAATGGACAAACAGACCCAAGATTACAACGACGGACTATCAATACATAGCGTTGCCCAGTTATCACATGTGCGCACCTTGTTCTCCCTGGTGTACGCGCGCACACGTGCACAGCTTAAAGGGAACATTTCTCTCTTTCTTCTTTCTTTATCAATAACCTTTTTCGTACCTTTCGGTGTAAGGTAGAGGGACCATTGCAGCTGATATTTATGATATTCATTTATCTCTTCTTCCATGGTGCCTCCATTAACTACCTCCTTTAATAAGATACTTTTGATTTAAGGAAGTGTGCTGTTTGCCCTTCAAATATGTCATATTACAGTACACTCCGGTTAATCGCAACACGACAGGAGCGTCAAAATTGTTGCGATCACGCGAAGTTGTGATTGTCCAATGCCTTTTATATAGAATTATTTAATTCTGCTTCTTCGGGAAAGTTGCAATTAAGCGGCAATTGCGATAAACCGAGTTGCGATAAACCCGACTCGTCTGTACAACTGAAATTAGAGTAGATCTTCCACTGGAGAATGTAATCTTAGCAGGTTAAAACGAAAATGTGATTATGCCCGAACAATAGCATAAGAAAAGGAAAGTGGCAGGAGAAAGTGAGAATCAAACCCACGCCGCTGGCAGCAGGCGTGGGTCCGACTTTACCTGTTGCTTGCCATTTTTCTCTCTACCGCTACTCTTTTTTCTGGCACTGTCAACTTTTCCTCAAATAGGTCAATAAATAAACTAACGGAACAAGAGACACCTTAGAAACAACAGGAGGTCATTAATCGGGTGTAGAAAATTGTGAAAGTCACAAGACAAACAACGAACGCCCACATTACTCCAACACTCTCTACGTCTATGTAGTTATACGATCATATACCCTTACCTCCCTTACCTCCCTGCTTCCCCCCCACCCCTTCCATACACACACACACACACACACACACACACACACACACATACACCTTTTCGTACACCAGCAGATAAACCGACTCTCTTTTTGTCACTCATGGTTACAACCAAACCAGTACCTACCCTAAGGGCGTGGTGGTGGTGTGGTGGTCGTGGGCGGCCCAAGACTGACCAGACGAAAACTGCCCTGTCCAGTTTGAGTCCAGAAGTGACCAGGTAAAAAAAGCGTCTGCCTGTCCGACAAACGATCGGGTGGAAAGAAAGCCTGTGTTTGGGTGTTTGAGTTTGGCACTGTCTTTTTGGGTTCAAGTTCCAACACGATAAAAAAAAAATGTGTTTAATGTCTTTGGAGCATTGGTGACCAAGCGGTTAAGGAGGCGAGGTGGCCGAGTAGTCTACACTGCGGACTTTCATGGCGAGGGTCGTGAGTTCGAGTCCGGCTTCAGGCAATTCGTTTTTTTTCCTTGACCAAGAAATTCTACTCCGTTTGCCTAACTCGACCTAGGTGTGGAAAGGGGATACCAATTCTCAAACGAGTCTTCGGGAAAGTATTCTGCGATAGACCAGCGTCCTATCCAGAAAGTGACAAATTGTCACTTGCCCGCTTCACGCTACCGAAACCGGGTTAAGCTCCGGCCCTATGAGCCTTAAAGGTTCTTAAGGACATACTTTTTTTTTTTTTTTTTTACCAAGTGGTTAATTACAGCAAACTCGTATTGGTGACTGTAGTGGTTTGTTTGCTTGATACCCCATTAATACGGCAGAGCAGTGATGGGGCCAGCCCAGCTTCTGCCATGAAAGGCCATAAATGCAGGTACCACGAACACGAAACACGACTGAGCGCAGCGCCGGAAATTATATGGATCAAATGATGTCAGATCAGCAGGTGATCAGCCCATTATGTCCACAACTTTTTACTGGCACCATGAACAATACACCGAGCAGTATTAATAAAAGACAGGCCAATAAACAAATGACTGTAGCCCTTGTTGGTATCCCATCAGCTTTTGGTAAACACTGGGAGGTTCTACCACTTTGGGCACACCGTAGTGGTTAATTACAGCAAATTCTTATTGGTGACTGAAATGGGTTCGAATCCCACTTCGATCACTTGTTTACTTTTTCATTGGTCAAATAATACTTTACTATGATAGCCTCACTTGTAAAAATGAGTACCTATTTTTACTAAATGGCTGGGAAAGAAATTTGCGGTAGACAAGGGTGCGATCTAGAAACTGGCAAGTTGTCCACTGCACGCCACCAAAACCTTCCACGTGAGCTTTCATAAGGACATACTTGTCTGTTGGGGGCTTCGTAGCTTGGCGGTAATGCTTGCGCTTCGTGAGCAGAAGGTAGTGGGTTCGAATCCCGTCGGAGACGTTGGGGTTTTCGTTTGAACTTTCTCGAGTTACATGGCTATGGCTCTGACCTTGTGGCTATCGGAGATGGGACTATAAATCGGAGGTCCTGCCTTTGATATGACATATAGTGATGCCAAAGAAGTTACCGCTAAGCCACTAGGATCCCCGAGCTCAACTGTTGAGCCCACCTACGCCAGACAGCCGAGACACCAACACTGGAGATGCTACGGCTCATATTCACAGAATTTGAGACCATAGGTTATCAACCCACGATGTTCATTACCTATTATAGGTGCCATAGACATTGGACTTTTAATAAGAACAGGCAAGGAAACAAATTATGCCTGTTATAATAAGTGTGGGTATACGATTAAAGAGAATTATTAGAAAGCTAACTAAGTTGTTATAATTTAATTTTTTTGGGCGATGACTTGAAACCCTTTGCTGGTCAGGAGGATTCCACTCCCACCTCATCGGAAGACATTTACACGCATTTCGTCATGGGAGTCGTCCAAAGTGGCAAATTCTCCAAGTTCTTTTATAGAGGAGGGGTGACCAGAACGTCTACACAATTATTTTTTTGGGCCTTGTTTATGACTAATACTGCTAGGTGTATTGCTCATGGTGTGAATAAAGAGTTGTGGACACCGTGGGCTGATCACCTGCTTGTCTGGAATTCTTTGATTCACAGCAATTACCAACACTATGTTCAGGTGGTCGGGGTGCCTGCATTCATGTCGGGTATCTTGTGTGCCTTTCATGGCTGAAAATGGTGCTGGCCCCGACACTGCTCTGTGGTATTAATGGAGTTTGACCAAAAAACAATCGTCATGTGAGGTTTTGGTATTCCCTTCCCTTAACTCAAAAACTAGGGGCGGGGGTATAAAAAAACCACAAAGAGAAAACAAAACCCATCTCGATTGGATAGTTTTTCTGTGTTTTCTCCATCATTATTCAACTTGATAAAAGAAAATCTGTCTCTCCGCCAGGTGACTATAAATCTCACAACACAACACAAACATAACACTATGTTTTTAATTCCTCCACCATTGTCTCATCTACAAAGGAAAACAAAGGACGGGACACCAAAATAAAAGCACAATTCATCATCTTCAGGAACATACCTGACAAGGCGACACTCCCTTGTCAAGGCCCGTCATTCATTTTGACAGAAAGATGTGCACCCAAAAGGTAGAAGTGATGTACAGTACACACGGACGATTAGTTTTATTAGTGATGAGGAGAAGAGAAACGAATCGATTCGTCCTCCTTTTTATTTCCGTTTTTGTGTCAAGTGTATATAGTACTGCCTGCGATTATTCATGTATGAGTATACGTATGTTATTTTGAATGTTTGGACTCAATTGATGACATTATTGTTACCAAGTTTATATTTATAATGTCATATATCGTGATTGATATGGGCTTTGGCCTTACAATAAACATTAATTCAATTCAATTATCTCCCTCTCTCTCTCTCTCTCTCTCTCTCTCTCTCTCTCTCTCTCTCTCTCTCTCTCTCTCACACACACACACACA
>JARBEQ010118635.1:0-13688 GCA_030265355.1 Tritonia tetraquetra | reverse complement strand
AGTTGGGAGGAAAGATCGCCGATGTCTCTCGGTCTTTGTGCGTATAGACAGCATCCTACCGCTCCTTTCAGACCTTTGTAGATGTCTTGACAAAGGGTGCATGTTGTCATCAGCGATCTTTGTGATATTGCGGACACAACATATATGCTAGGCCATGATTTTATAAGTATTCTATCCAGCTAACGAAAGAGATCAGTTTTCAGGTGTTTCTTGAACGATAACAAAGTTTGACAGTTTCTTGTCTGAGAAGTTAAGGAGTTCCACACAGCTGGGGCCGAATATGAAAATGAGCGCTCGGCGAATTTGTTTTGGGGGATTTTTTTTTCTAAGTTGACATAGAGAACACTTGTCGGTGGAAAACAATAGAGAACAAACAATCAATGGAGAGAAATTGTTTTCCCCAGCGCAACAACAAGAGTTCTTTCTGTGGTTACCTTTAAGCACTACAATAAATTCGTCTAAGTTGATTGCCTGTCTTGATTCAGACTGCTCTCGGCTTCTTTCTTCTTCTTTCTTATCCAGTTCCCTGTTGCCATTACAGTGCAGGGCCCGCTCAATGATGCGGATTTTCTATGGATCGAGATATTTGTCCAAGCAGGTGATCAGCCCACTGTGACTTTTTGTGGTAGGAATTAATTTTGACCGGACAGTGGCCTTTCGGCCTACTCTTCTCGATTTCCAACTGCCAAGGGTTTTTTAACGTGCAAAACGTGCATACGGAACCTCCGAATGTATCGTCCGTCTCCGATAGGACTAGTTTCTTGAACCCACATACCTTCATAAGATCAGGGGAATGGCAAATATGTTTATACCGAGTTTTATTAAATAAAACAACAGCAGCTTCGCCGCCGTGATTCGAACCCGGTATCTTTCCCTTCAAAGGCCAGAACCATACCTCTGAGCCACTGGGACTCCCAATGGGAAACGATCAGCCGCAAACAGGTCTGAATGGAGGCAAGCCGCTCACAAGGGAGCATAGCGGTATGAAAAGGATTGAAAACGCTGCCAAATAGACAAGCGCGCAGCAGCAAAGGCCAGAGTTTCACCACAGAGGGATACATCAAGGGTGCTGTGTGTGGCTGCTTGTGTGTGTGTGTCGAACTTTGGCCTGAGTTCCCATATAAGGGTATAGAAACAATAATGTACATAATAATAATGACAATAATAATAATGATAATAATAATAATAATAATAAACTACTTATATAGCGCCAAAGTCTATCTTTTAAATGCTCAATGGCGCTTTACAATGTGGTCACGAAATTCACACCTTAGTCAGACACATAACGATACAATTCTGTTTTTAAGTTGGACATGCTATGTTGGACAAACACACACACACACATACATACACACACATACATACATACACATACATACACACGCACACACACACGTACACATACACACACACACACACACACACACACACACACACACACACGCACACACACACACACACACACACATAGGTACATATGAATAATGAACTTCCGTTGCCATCTCCAGAGACATACGCAGATCAGGATTGTTATATTTCAGATTTCGTTTATTGGTCTGTGTGGCTTTTTCGTTTGTTTTGTTTTGTCAAGCTGAGGACAGGTTTTACCCGAAACGTTCTGTATCCCTGCATTATATTGTCTTGGAAGTTTTTTTTTACATTTTCTCTCTGAGATTGAACTTCCGGCAGTTTGTTCATTGTGTAGAATACTTTACGCATTAGAATTCTACACTTCTAAAGAACGTACATTCCTTTCCTCATATTCGTCGTCAACCTTATTCAAATTCCTAAATAGATTTTAAAGTGAAAACAATTGTATTCTTGAATGATATTTTAATGTCTCTAACCCGAATGGCTCTTATTACTTTTCCTGTCATCAGGCTTATATAACATATTGTATGGATAGTGAGACAAAAGTTTTCGTAAATAAAATTCAGTCTCACCATCTATTACATTTCTCATTATTCGCTCTATATACCGCATATTCCTTCCACTCTCCAACCTTTCACTTTCACACAAACAATCCTTTTCGCTTGCCGCGATGAAACAAACAGAACTTTCTTCTTGCCGTGGTCGTCCGTTTTATTTGATTTTAAAAAATCTTTTAGATAGCTGGAACTGAGCCGTTGCCGCTAATAGCATTGGAAATTGCTGACCATCTGCCGTTTGTTTTACCTTGTAAAGAACAATGATATGGACAATAACAAAAAGACGATAAAAATATTGCAAGGCCATTTAATACTAGACTACTAGACTGCAATCGATAGACCAACAAAAGTCAACATGACACTCCCACGCTGTATTTCCGGTAAACAAACTATTGTGCGGACACATTGCGTGCTTGCTGTGATACTATTATTTCGAAATTGATGCAATAGGTCCATTAAACTTCTGTAAAAGAACGCGATAGTCATGAGCCAGGCAATCGGAGGTATGTCTGCTGATCAAAAATCAATGGATCAACCTGTTTCAACTAATGAGATAAGTGGTGCAAGTAAAGAGACCGACGGTCACGATCATAATAATACCAATTCTTCTTTACAAAAGACAAGGAAACCGGGCTTTGCACACATTAAGTCAGAGTAAGTTCCAATTAGATTAGAAACAGAATCATCATGCCTATAATATCTGTCCACTTAAGCCTTCTGTGTTTGCAATCCATCTTACAATGACAAGCTCACAATGCGTGGCTGATTTTCATGGTCTAAAGTAAAAAGTTAACATTAGTCTCTAAATAAATTTAAAGCAAAATAAAGTGAAGTGTAAAGCATTATTATTTATACAGTTTTAGCCCACATCCGCAACATCCATCAATGCTCTATGCTCTTTAAAATGTATAGTTTACCCCCGGCAGGCCATAACACTCCTGTTATCCTCCTCAACTCCATGAGGAGTGTGGTGAGTGGCCTGTCCTTTTCTTTTTCTTTTTAGAAAGACCTTTTATAATTATTCTACCTTTGTCAAATGAAATCTTTTTTTTGTGTGCATATAGATATCTTTTGCTGGACCACAAGCCAAAGCTTCAGACTGAGTATTTAAGTGAAGAAATGAAGGAAAAAATTGCTGCCACAAAAGATGAATGCCAAACTCAGGATGACGAAGTTACTGAGCCACCGAACAAGAAAGCAAAATTGAAAGGCAGAAACAAGCATCGTCCTCGTAATGAACGTGTTGAACAGAAAGACAAGCTGTGTCCATCTATCAAGGAGAGAAGGGAATGCAAGTATGGTGATGGCTGCAAATTTAATCATGATGTCAAAGATTTTCTCGAGAAGAAACGGCCTGATATCCAAGACAAGTGTCCTATTTTTGACACTTTGGGATTTTGCAGATCAGGTGTGACTTGTCGTTTTGCCAGTAGCCATCTAGGAGAAGATAATGAGAATTTAGTGAATAAGGAACTTTATGAAAAAATGAAAGAAAAACCTCGCTGCTTGAACAATCTAAGTGACGACGCTAGGCATAAATTGTGGAAAAGAAAATATGATTTTAGTAGATCAATGAAATTTGTCAAAGATGTTCAGAATTCATTCGGTGGTCAGAACAACAAAAATGATGTCTCGAAGTGTGACAAGGAGATGACTAAAAGTGTGGATTCTGTTGATGAAATAAAGGACCCTCTCTCTCCTTCAAAGAACGCTGACACTGTAAATGATCACGTTAATCTAACCGGTCCAAGTGTTGACACAACTAATGAGTGTGAAAGTGTTCCTATTGGTGAATCGTGTACTGCCAATATTGATGATGTTCCCATTCGTGTGACATCACGAGAAGTGAAAAAGGTCAGTAGTTGTTTGAATTTAATTATAATTACACTTCACCAAAAGGTACAAAAATAACTAACGCGACGTTTTCAAAGCTGTTGCTGTCACAGCTTTAGGAATAGGGTCATGGGAACAAAATAAAGAAAAGGACTCAATTCACACTCATTATTATGTTCTTGTGTGATTGCTTTCTTTCTTTATCAATAACCTTTTAGTACCTTTCGGTGTAAGGTTATGTGTGATTGCATTGGCAGAAAATGCCTTTTCAGCCATCTGTGTGTTTTCTGCCTTTTATGTCAGTATTTGCTGTTCTGACTTGTCTATAATGTGATAACCTCTTACTTTTATTTTCTTTCTTTCTTCTTTCTTATCCAATTCCCTTTTACCATTACAGTGTAGGGCCAGCACCATGAGGCTGGATTTCTTTGGATCAAGGTATTAAGCCAAGCAGGTGATCAACCCACACTTTTATTTTCAAGGATCTTAAATTGTATTTATTGCTTCTATTGACTTCTTGGGCGGCTCTAAAGAATGATTTGAACATTTTCTTGTTTACGGAAATCAAGTTCTGTTGGCTAATAATACATTTTTTGCCACCTGAAAAATAGATCAGAATGGGAAGCGAAATTAAAAATAATTTTACATAAAAATCCACAATGATTCATTGCTCATTTATGTAAGGCGCCTCCTGTGCAACTTTTGAGGTTTGGATTTTGGTTCATTATCTATGAGAGAAAAAAATTGATATAAAACAATTTGGAACAATGTGAGAGACAGAGTATGAAAATGATATTATTGGTTTGCTAAAAAAAAATCTTAAAACTAGAATTTACTGCTTGATATTGATATTAAGAATCCTTGCTTCATCTTGTCAAAATATTATCTTTATACTTTATACTTTTATTATCTTTGATAGAAGTCTTCCTGGTTGACTTTTGGCTTGAGCAAGACTGGTGATAAAGTTAATTATAAAAAGTATTTTTGTGACCTATGATGTGAATTATTTTAAGATGAAAAGTTATTTTGTTTTATTATTTCACCCTTTTTTTGTGCATTTATTCAACAGATTGATTTTCACAACAAACTATATCTGGCTCCATTGACAACAGTGAGAAAATATTTCTTGTTTGATTCTCAATAATTTCCTGACCTTATCAATCTCTTTGGAAGATTTGCAATCGTGAATTAAAAAGGGCCAAATCAGCTTTCTTATAAATTTCTCATGCTTGTATGTCAGGGCATTCACTGATGTATGTGAATAGGTGAATGTATAGGTGTGTGTGTCTTTATGATGGTGTGAGAGTCAAGGTGACAAAGTAATTAAGACTGCAGATTTCCACGGCAACGGTCATGGGTTGGAGTCAGACATTTTCTTTGTTTCATTAGGCAAGACACTTTGTTCCAATAGCCTCACTTGACATAGAAATGGGTACCAATTCTCCTGAGTCAGGAAAGAAACTGCTCCATGCTACTAAAATCAGGTTACACTCCAGTTCTTTGAGATTCTAAAAGATACCAATTCTCTTGGGAAAGTATTCTGCGATAGACAGGGGTCCTAGAGGAAGAAAGCGACAAATTGTCACTTGTCAGCTTCACGCTACCGAAACCGGGTTAAGCTCTGGCTCTATGAGCCTTTAAGGCTCTTAAGGACCTACTACCACCATAATATATATATTTCCATTTCTACATTTGGGCTAGTAAGGCAAACAGAGTAAATTTTCTTCCCCAAGAAAAAAACGAAGTGCCTGAAGTGGGACTCGACCCCACGACCCTCTAAGTCTATCATTTTTAGTTTATGACTCAGTTATTTTGTGCTTTTTTTTTTGGGGGGGGGGGGGGGGTGTTGATTCTTGCTCTCTATATTCCTATCGTAATATCATAAAATACTCTCTGACAGGTCGGCAACCTTCCATTTAGAAGAGTCTGTAAAAATTATGGAGCTGAAATCACCTGTGGTGAAATGGCTTTGGCAACACAACTTCTCAAGGCCAAAGCCTCAGAATGGTCTCTAATCAAGCGTCATCCTTGTGAGGATATTTTTGGTGTTCAGGTAAATTATACATCGAATGCGAATCAATGTTTTGTGTATACGGACATTTTTATTAAACATGATGAAACTGAAAAACATATATTTCTTCCTTTTTTAGGGGGGAGGGGAGGTTTTCCATATTTGTCCGTTAGTAATAACTGAGCTGAAGGCATATGATGATTTTTCTTTCTTTTTTTTCTTTTTTTTAATCCTTTGATAACTCATCTCATGTTATGTCATCAGGTTTGTGGGGCCTATCCAGACATGATGACCAAATGTGCCCAGGTCTTGACAGAGACAACTGATATTGACTTCATAGACATTAACTGTGGATGCCCCATTGATTTAGTGTTCAAAAAGGTACCTGTATCAAAGATAATCAACAGAGATATAGTCAACTCGGCGTATTTCGCTATGTAATGAGTGAGGAAAGAGTTGTTTCCCTTGCACCTTAGATGATATTTGTGCCATAGCGTGCACCGAATAGAACGCATTTAATGATTTTGATGCAATAGTTTTTTAGGTCACATCTTTCTTTCTTTATCCATTATCAATAACTTTTTAGTACCTTTCGGTGTAAGGTTGATTTTTTTGAGGTCACATGATTTTGATAAAAGAATGCATCACGACACTGCCATTTTGTATCGAGTATTGAACGATCCAAAACAATAAGAGAAGTCTGGGAGCACTAGCTAATAAAAGGGACATAACTCTCATGCGGCCTCAGTAAATTTCATTGAGTTCACTATCTTACTGTTGATTATCTTTGCCTGTATTATTATTATCATTTGCAATGTTTGGGAAGGAATATAACATCTTGCATGATTATTAGATTTTGATTTGGCCTTAGGTGTACATTGTTCCTATGCTTTAACTAAATGAGCTAATTAGCCACCACCGTCGACATTCCACTTTTCCTCTATGGCTATTTTTCTATGTTTTTCTGGCACTTTAACATTTCCAACCTTGCTTGTTGCTTTTCTATTTCTAGTGCCTGTTCCCCTTCAATTTTACAAATTTACATTTAAAGACAAGACGGTGTTGCTTCTTTTCTCTGGGGTTTTTTTCTTTTGAAACATCACACTATATTATCAAATGAGATGTTATGCCTATCATCATAAATTCTGGTACCTTACCTTTTCCTGTAATGACTTTATTCTTCCGCGTTTCACACACCTGAGTGAAAAAATTGACTCAGATTTTATATTTTTCATTAACGTCAAGTATAAATCACACTGTTTTTATGATTTTACTTAATCTTTCCATGATGCATTTTTACTTGATTTGTTTGATTGAGTCCCATTAATACCACAGAGCAGTGTTGGGGCCAGCCCTATGTTCAGCCATGAAAGGCACACAAGATAAGTGCCATAAATGCAGGTAAACAGGACTGAACACAGAGCCAGAAACTCTTTGGATCAGATAGTCTCAGACAAGCAGGTGATCAGCCCACTGTGTATATATTTTTACTGAGAATATCAAATCATTGATTGTTTCGTTTTCTTTGTATCTTTCACAGGGCAGCGGCAGCGCATTGATGGGTAAAGCTTCCAAGCTGGAACAAATTTGTCGAAGCATGATTGGAGTAATGGGAGAAACGCCCCTTACAGTCAAACTTCGAACTGGTGTCTTTGACAATAAGAATGTGGCTCACAATATAATTCCACGCCTTCGGGACGCAGGTGTTTCTCTAGTGACGGTATGATATTAAAGAATTTTTTTTTTCTCTCAGAGGGGAGGGAGCGAGGTTGGTTATCAGATATCACTTCCTGTCTGTGAAATTTGTTTTGGTTTCTTTATCCGTTATTCATTATTTAAGAAATAAGAGTGGCCGACGGGGTCCCAGTGGCGCATAGGTACTGTTCTCACCTCTGAAGCAAAAGGTACCGGGTTTATATTCCTGGGTATTTTTCTCCTTTAAACTCTGTGAAAACCTCTATGCCACTCCTCTGATCCTATTCAGCTAGGTGGGATCAAGAACCTAGTCCTATCGGAGACAGACGATAAACTCGGAGGTCCCGTGTGTACGTTGCACACGTTAAAGAACCTCTGGCATTTGAAAATCGTTAAGAGTAGGCCGCAAGGCTGCTGTTCGGGCAAAATTAATTCCTACCCCAAAGGTCACAGTGGGTTGATCACCTGCTTGGCTTAATATCTTGATCCAAAGAAATCCAGCTTCATAGTGCTGGCCCCACACTGTAATGGTAAAAGGGAACTGGATAAGAAGAAAAGAAGAGTGACCAACGTACAAATGTATACATATTGCCAACCGTTTAGCTGGCAAAGAATTATTATAAAGAATCCAAACTGTGTATGGAAATACTTAATCATGATAATTGGGCTTGAGGTTTTGATAGGAAAGATAACATAGATAACATTCCACCATCACTTCCATATCCATGACAGATTAAAGGATATTTTACCAAGGGAATGGACGCGGAGGTAAAGTTTGAAGTAGCAACTTTCTTTAAAACCCTTTCCACCCTCCCACTTATTTGAACAAAGCCAAGCCCATACCCCTAAGTTAAGGGAAATAACTCTGTAATTTTCACACCGAGGTTTCATTTTCAAATTCAATGTAAGACAAAAACATTCATCCCATTCACTTCACTGTCACAGATACCCACAAATAATTGAAGTTTAAACCTGTCACAGATACCCACAAATAATTGAAGTTTAAACCTGTCACAGATACCCACAAATGATTGAAATTTATGATAAAATTACTTACTGCAACAATAGTTTACAACTTCATCTTTTTAAAAGTCAAAATGATCAGAGGAAAAAAAATGCATGTGTTATTGGAATAGTTCCAAATGGGACTGCAAAAATCAGTGTCAAGACTTACTCAAAGTTCAAAAAATTATATAAGAGATGAAAATTAAGGTTGAGATATGACATTTTCACTGGGCGCAGCCCATTTTCTTTTGTCTATAACCGAAAAAGTGCGGCATCTCATTATTATCAATACTTTGAAAGCGAAACCATTTCATGCTATGCGTGTTTTGGCGTATCTAGGCAACGTATTTCAGTGTATTTACGTGGTAAAGGGTTAAGTCTAATCTTGCACCCAGCGATGGGTGGGGCAATCATGATGATAAGCATCATTTACTATTGCACAGTACCAGGGATTTTTTTCATGGCAGCACTGATTAAGATTTCTGCTGACATGAAAAATTTCATTTTTTGAAAATTCATTTGTGAAACTCTAATCATTTTTATTTTTGATTAACAGTGTTATCTTTGGTTAATGTTATTGTGTAAATTTCATTGTAGCAGTATAAGTAGTTGATGATTGAAGTACAGTCGGCTCCGGTTTATCGCAACACAGCTGGAGCGGCAAAATTGTTGCGATTAACCAGTGACTTTTATATTAGAATCAATCAATTCTGTTTCTTAGGAAAAGTTGCAATTAAGCGACAATTGCTTTCTTTCTTTACCAATAACCTTTTTAGTACCGAATTGTGATAAATGGCCAGACACTAGCTGTTGTAAGTCTCCAGTACATTTTTCAATTCCATTCCATCACAGATCCATGGAAGATCCAGAGAGCAACGCTACACCAAACTCGCCGACTGGCAATACATTGAAGAGTGTGCTAGGCTGGGACAACCGATGCCTGTCTATGGTAAACACACTGTATAGTAGTAGTATATCCTTAAGAGTGGGTTGATCACCTGCTTGGCTTAATATCTCGATCCAAAGAAATCCAGCCTCATAGAGCGGGCCCTACACTGTAATGGTAAAAGGGAACTGGCTAAGAAAGAAAGATGTCCTTAAGAAGAGCCTCTAAGGCTTCAAGCTTAACCCGGTTTCGATAGCGTGAAGCGAACAAGTGACAATTTGTCACTTTCTGGATAGGACGCCAGTCGATCGCCTAATACTAATACTTTCACAAGATTTGTTTGAGAATTGGTACCCATTTCTACACCTCTGTCGAGGAAAAAACAAAACACACTCTAGTATTGAACAATGTTCTGATCCTCCGTTTATAACCCCATAATGTGACATGTCCATGGTGGTCATTTATATTGAAAGTCACACAAAAGGACTGGGAGTATATTACAGGTGCTATATTAAAATTTATTGTACTCTTTCTTTCTTTCTTATCCAGTTCCCTATTACCGTTACAGTGTAGGGTCCGCTCTATGAGGCGGATTTGCTCTGGATCAAGATATTAGGCCAAGCAGGAGATCAACCCACTGTGACTTTTTTGTGGTAGGAATTAATTTTGACCGGACAGCAGCTTTAACGTGCACAACTTGCACACAGGACCTCTGAATTTATCGTCTGTCTCCTATAGGACTAGGTTCTTGATCCCACCTATCTTCATAGGATCAGGAAGTGGCAAATAGGTTTTTACCGAGTCTTGTGATAAAAAACAACAGCTGTTGCCGCTGGGATTCAAACCCGGTACCTTTCGCTTCAAAGGCCAGAACCATACCTCTTACTTGGAACCCCTCCTTGTATTCTTATTCTTTTTTATTTTTTATTTGTGGATTGGGTTTTGTTTCCAGTTTCAGGGTTGTTTTTTGTTTGGGGGGTTTATTTCATTTTTTGTAGGGGGGGGGGGGTGTTGTATGTTTTGGGTTTTTTTTTTACTTTTTTATTTCCCTATTGATCCCCAGGCAATGGAGACATTTTGTCGTTTGAAGATGCCAATTTACACATGGAAAGAAATGGCGTATCTGGTGTGATGCTGGCAAGGTGGGACATTTTGTACTTGTGTATGTTTATAGTATGATTTGATGAAATTACTGTATCAATGGGTATTTTTGTGATATGCAAAGATTTCAATACAATGATGAGTAGGGTCTGCCTTTTCAAGTATGATCTTTTGCACTGCACTGGAAACTTGTAAGTTTGGAGGTCTGTTGTCCTCTGCTAAGCAAATGTTCACTGGGTTGATTACCTGCTTGTCTTCAAATCTTGATATTATTCCAACTCTGTGTTTATTATGAAAGTAAAGAAAAGCATAGCATTTATTTAGCCCATATCCATTAAGTTCATCATGCTCTATGCGCTTTACACAATGTATAGTTTACCCCCAGCAGGCCCTAACACTCCCATATCCTTCTCAACTCCATGAGGAGTATATAGTGCAAGCTGCCTGTTAGGCACTTTAGCACTGACATTCACTTCCCTCGGTCTGGAACTCATTTACAACTGAGTCAAGTGAGGTGAGTAGAGTAAAGTGTCGTACCCAAGGATACAACTTCGGACAATCAGGACATGGTGTTCCTCAGTGGTCACTCACCTAAGTACCAACCACGAACAATGTTGACTTCGCTGACCGGTTCAGCATGCTATAATATTTGTTTGTTTGTTTGATCGAGCCCCATTAATACCACGAAGCAGTGTTGGGGCCAGCCCTATGTTCAGCCATGAAAGGAATACACGATACCTGCCAAAAATGCAGGCATCTCGACCACCAAATATGACTGAACACAGAACCGGAAACTCTTTGGATCAGAGAGTTTCAGACAAGTAGGTGATCAGCCCACTGTGTCCACAACTCTTTACTGACACCATGAGTAATACACTGATCAGTATTAATCAACGACAGGCCAATAAACAAATTACTGTAGCCCTTGTGGGTACCCCCTCAGCTATTGATATAAATGAATTGAAGGGGAGCAGGCACTAGAAAAACATCAAGCAAGGTTGGAAAATGTTAAAGTGACAGAAAAACAAAATAATAATACCCATAGAAGAAAAGTGGAAAGTCAACAGTGGGAATCAAACCCACACCACAGTTGTACGACAACACTGCCTACTCTAACCAACTGAGCTAATTAGCTTCTATAGCTATTGTTCTGTGTTTTTCTGGCACTTTCACATTTTCCAACCTTGCTATAATAATAATAATAATAAAATGTATTTCCAGAGCGCCTTATTCCATTCTTGATAGCTATTAGCCCCTCTTATAAGGTCTGCTCTTCCTACACTACAGTACAGTGCAAAAGAGAATTGGGTGATAAGGAGTGAAGGCAGATACCAATATCTGATTTTGTGAAAGTTACATACGTTTTGTTGTGTCTGTTTGAATAAGTATTTGTTGTGCCTTTTATTCAGTGGTGTTAATGTTTTGGGAGTTTGTTGAGGTTTTTTTTTGGTTTTTTTTGGTGTCATATATATATAGATTAGACTGCCCAGAGTGGTAGAACCTCCCAGTTTTTATCAATAGCTGAGGGGATATGCACAAGGGCTACAGTAATTTGTTTATTGGCCTGTCTTTGATTAAAATAATGATCAGTGTGTTGCTCATGGTGCCAGTGAAGAGTTGTGGACATAGTGGGTTGATCATCTGCTTGTCTGAGACTATCTGATCCAAAGAGTTTCCGGTTCTGTGTTCAGTCTTGTTTACCTGCATTTATGGCAGTTATCTTGTGTGCCTTTCATGGTTGAACATCAGGCTGGCCCCAACACTGCTCTGTGGTATTAATGGGGTTCGATCAAACAAACAGAGATTGTTTCAATGATTGTTATGTGTTGATCTCCTTTGTATTAGTTTTGAAATCAAATGATTGATGTCATTTGGCCACGAACCCTTTTGTGTTCTGTGTGGTATGTACAGATTATTTTACTCAAGATTTTGTCTGATTTTATTTGTTCAGAGGAGCATTAATCAAGCCCTGGATTTTCACGGAAATCAAAGAACAAAGACACTGGGACATTTCATCATCAGAAAGGCTTGACATCCTTCGCTCGTACACCAACTACGGCCTTGAGCACTGGGGATCCGATCACCAAGGAGTCGAGTCGACTCGTCGATTCCTGTTGGAATGGCTTTCCTTTTTACACAGGTAACTTGGCTGGTAGATTTTGGTTACTTTTGGAAGATTTTTAAAATTTGTATCATAAAGGAACTGTTTGCATGGTTATTTGTTTTGTTTTGTTATTCAAACCACATTATATTTATATGTGGCCAGCTCCATGTCAAGCATTGCTGAACACAGAGCTGGAAAAACTCTGGATCAGGTAGATACAGCACAATTTTAGGTATTGCCCAAGTTTTGGCCATAACAATATATACTGTATCCTTGGTGGTAAACCTCTCAGCTATACTATAAGAAAACTGAGCAGATTTTGCCGCGAATTGTTGAACGTTATTATTGAAATTATTGTTTCCGTTTTTTGTTGTCTCATTTGAATTGTCCATTAGGGATTTATGTTGGGACTATTTTGGCTAGCACTAGCACGTTCACAATCATTTCTATGTGCCAGAGTTTTTTTAAGGGTTGTTTGTTTTTTGGATTGAAAAATAAAATTGTAATGATTTGTTGATGCTCACATCAAACTTTATTATAGCCTCAATATATTATTTTATTATGATATTTCATTAATTCACAGGTATATTCCAGTCGGGGTGCTGGAGCAGGTTCCTCAAAAGATCAATGAGAGACCTCCCTATTATATCGGCCGCGATGATTTGGAAACGTTAATGGCAAGTGCTAACTGCGCAGATTGGGTAAAAATTAGGTGAGTAATCATAACATTGATAAGCATTACAATTCTTAGCGTACGGTATATTATGTTGAATACGATATTGTCATGTCCAATTACACAGCACGGCCAATATTTTGATAGTTACTCATGTCGTGCTTTACCCAACCTACAATAATCGTGGCCAATCACAGAGGCAAAAGAGAAGTATTTACCACTTTGTCATCACATTACACAATAATGTGATATTGGTGCTGTAGTGTAAGTTAAGTCAAAACCATGCGATGGCATCCTAAGAATGCATGAGGAGTTCAAATGTGTCTTTTAGACATGCTCATCATTAGTAGTTGTGCTTCTTTTATGATTCAGGTTGAATTGACATTTTTAAAAAAAAATTTATCAAATTTTTATTGGGGGGGGGGGGGGGGGGGGGTTGTTTTTTTTTTACA
>JARBEQ010118634.1:0-23590 GCA_030265355.1 Tritonia tetraquetra | reverse complement strand
TGCCTTTCATGGCTGAACATAGGGCTGGCCCTAACACTGCTCTGCGGTATTAATAGGGTTCGATCAAACAAACAAAGAGAAACTAATGATGCAGGATCGCCAATCTAAACATTAAATTTAACTGTCAACTGATGATAATATATATTTCTTTGTATTTGTAAACTGAATAATTAACAATTTATTTTATTTTTTTACATTCATTTTTAAAATTTACATTTTTTAAAAATTATATAAATTTTTAAACAGAAATAAAAGCACTAAGCCTTTCAGAATTTCATTTAAAAACTAATTGATTAGTTGTCACCTTGACCTTCAGGGTCATTCTATTGATAAGGTCATTGGATCATGATGAAAACATTTTCTTTGAAAAGTCGTTCTCTTATCTTTTGGAAAAAGTACTTTTAGGGGTTTTACTCTTCAAATAACTTTACTTAAGGGTTATTCTGTACTCCACGATAAATGCTCAAATTCCTGTGACACCACAGAAATTACCATTGACAGTTTGAGGGTTAAAAAAACATTGTTGACAACTAATACACACTGCACAATCACAATGTCTTTGTCATAAAAAGTTTCAACAACATAATTTGCGGCAATGCTTTTTAACATTAAATTATTATATGTAATGAAATCAGCTTACCTTTGAAAGTGAACGGCCTCTTCATACGGATAGTCTTGAGTTGCACATTTCCAATCACCTTCAAAGGTTTAGACTGAAACTCCACATTTGATTCTAAGGATGCTATCTTTCCTCTTGGAGTCTGGATCAGTAACTCTGGGTCCAACTTTATATTTTGGTTCTTTTTGCCTGATCGTTTTATGGATGAGCCAATTCTGATTTGGTATGGCTCTTTTTCTTTCTCTCCAATCAAAACCACCAGTCTCTTCTCTTGATTGTTGTAGCTGAGTTGACCTTTTACATCATAGAAATAATACCAAACACAGTTATCTATCTATATAGGTATTTTCTATGTGTGTAAATGAACACTATGATCACATGACAACAAAAGAAAAAAATGATTAGAAATATTGATGATAACGACATGTACCTATATCATTTCTAATACAATTTGGATGGCTACTCCATTAAGGACATGTGAAATAAAAAAGATCCTAAATCACCAAGAAATGAAAACTAACAAATATAAGTACTAAATTACCAAAACAAATGAATACTGAATTACCAAAAAATGAAAGCTAAGTGCATGTGACAAATTAAGTAGACAATGAAAACATCAAAAGCTGGATTCTCTGATCACACAGTTTATCAAAAGGTAATATCTAAATTGCAATAAAATCATAAAATGGACAAACATTTTCTTCTTACTTGAATGCACATAAGATTTCTTATTCATGTCCTTCATTTGAAGGTCAGCAGAAATATCCTTGTTTTCATTGTAAATGACAGAGCCAGCCAGAAGAGTGGTTCTGTCTCCAAGATTTTCAATTTCCACAAATGGCAAGTATTGGTGATGTTTCCCCTCCTTGCTCATCTTGACTTCAGATGTCAATTTGTACTTGTCTGTATCATCGATGACAACACTGCCTGTCAAGCTTGCCATGTCATTATTTTTGGCAGCTTTACCTATTCAGTACAAAAAAATTCTCAGTCAACTTTCTCCTATAGCAAGGTCCCTTTTTTCAGTTTATTAGAAATAACCATACGACAGACACAATGGTCATATCAAGCTGGCAAAAAGTAGAAAGCAACAGTGACTTCCCAAAATGAGATAGAGACACTACCAGTAGCTCGCTCCAACACTCTGATAACTGATTTCCTTCATACAACTAACAGTGTTGAATATGCACTTTTAAAAAAGTAAAGCAAGCACTTACATAGCACATATCCACAAACGTGTCATGCTCTATGCACTTTACAGTGTTTCATTTACCCCTGGCAGGCCATCACACTCTGGTATGCTTCTCAACTCCATGGGGAGTATACAGTGTGAATTGCCAGTTAGTTGCTTCAGCATCACCATTCTGACAAGATAATTCAATGCACACAGCCAGGGATTCAACTACACCTGAGTCAAGCGAGGTAAGCAGAGTAAAGTGCCTTACCCAAAGATATAAATCTGGACAATCATAACATGGTGTTCCCCAGTGGTCACCCACCAAAGTACTAATCAGGACCATCATTGCTTGACTTTGCTGACCAGTTCAGCATATTATCTGTTTTGTAATCGGTGCCTCCAAATATATTAACAAAAGGACAAAAAAACAACCCAGTAAAATCAACTGTAAAAAATTGTTCAAATGAAATCATCAATATGCATTTCAACTGTATGTTTCTGGTCAACTTCTCTGATTACAGAGATAAATAAACAAAAGGATGCAAAGGATCAAAGTGAAATTTGACTCATCAAATGTGTCACAAATATGTGTTATTACATTTTACTAGAGTTGGCCCAGCTTGTATTAAATGTATCCCTCCCTCAATGTTCACACATCAATGACAATTTATGTGGTTGTCAACTTGATCAAATATTTCAGAGTTGTGTCAAACTCACAAATGATTTGATTCATGAATTAGATATTGGTGCAGTTTTTATATATTAATGATGATAATGAAAAGAGCCAGTTGTCAAGCACTGTTTACCATTGACAAGAAGTTTCTTCCAAGGTGAAATGAGGACAACATCCACGTGTTTGATTTTATGGATTCCAATGGTCACATCAGCTGAAATATGTCGATTTACTTCAGACCCTGGGGTGTCCAATTGGAGTTGAGCTTCAAGTTTCTTGGAATTCTGTGAAAGCAATTTATCACAATATTCCTAATTCTGCATCGATTTCAATATCTTAGTTTTACATTGTTAAATTTATCTATAAGATTATCAGTTTTATGGTCTCCTAATCACCTTTTAACTGTCATTAGTTCTTTTTCTCTGTAACTGTAATTTCAGCTTATATGAAATGCCTTTCCTTTTAAACAAATTTTCTCTGAACTATTTCTGCACCATGTGACACACAAAATGGTAAATGCTTTAGATCAAAAACTCTATGACAAGCTTAAAACCCAAAAAATTATACTAAGTTACCCTGATCCATTTTGCAAAGATCTTGTAACTTCTATGCGTGTCTTTTTTGTTGAGCACTAGATTAACTCTAGTGGGGCCGGTCAAGGGGAAATAAGGAGCATCATCTTTCATGGAAGCATTTGAATACTGGACTTCTCCGCATAGCTCCAGTCCTATCACCTTAGCCAACTTGTCACCTGGAGAATATCACCCCTAGTTAAAAACCATGTAAAGCATTCTTTAGAGTAAGTTAAGGACTAATAATCAGAGTAAGAAATAGTACTTCACACATGCGTCTTGAATGATGAAAACAGTATGTGGATATGTATCTGTTGTAACATTTCAAATCTATTATAGAATATGCCTTTACCCTTACAAGTCAATGGGTTTTATAAAGTCATGGGGCTGGCACTTAACCTACTTATGATAGTGTGAAGAAGACAAGTGACAATTTGTTACTTTTTGGATAGGACGCTGATTACTTTTCCAAGGCTCAGATGAGAATTGGTACCCACTTTTACACCTGGGTGAAGTGAGGCAATCAGAGTAAAGTTTCTTGCCTATGATAAAAACAAAGCCCCTGAAGTAGAACTAAGGGGTTTAGGAGTATAGAATTCATTTGTGGCTCTTTACATACTATATATTCTACTTTTACCATAGAAAGGGAATTATAGAAAACAAAAGATATAATCGCCAAGATTTGAATACGTCTTTGTCTGTTACTCATTGTGGATATTTTTGTTGGTTATAAGCATACCCTGACATGAAAGGTTTAAAGTACACAAATACCTGAGCAATAATTCATTTTATTTCTATTTTCTTTGATCATATCCTGTTCATTTTCAAAGCTATCATGGATGATGAAAAACTGTGATCTGTAAAAAAAAAAAAAAAAAAAAAAAAAAAGGAAAAAAGAATTCATTAGTTCTCAGCTATCATCAAACTCCCAGGCATCACTAATATCTACCATATACTTCAATAATTAAATTTGATTTGGTAGGTGATGAAGTGTTCAAAGCTATAGTATAGAAATATATCTAAAGAACCTAGAAGAAAGGTGGCATATCAAATCTGGATAGTTTAACATTTACTTTTGTTTTCACTTAATTGGGTATGGTGAATAAAATCATCACTTCAAATGACTCTCTTTCAAATTGTTATAATACCTTGCATCAAAAATTTCTTGTCTTTCTTGTGGAGAATCGATTTCAAAGTTAACAATTTGTCTGTCCTTGATAGTCATGCTTGACTTAAAATTCACACTAGAATGTAAGGTGTTTCGCATGCGAAGGCCCTGCTTGTAAATGTGAGCATCAACCATCATAGAGCCAGTTACCTCTAAAGCAGCACTGAAAAAAAATGGAACAATTAGTCAGGGTCATCCCAAGAAAATTACTTTAGTTATCAGTAGTACCTGCCTTTCAACGCATTAAGTTTGTGTCAGACACTATATATCTGGAATGACAAGGCATAAATAGAGAAAAAAGATTTTGAGTAAATGTGAAGGTAAAGGAGGAAAATGACCAAAATAAAATAAGTGACATTTGACCATATGAGCACCATTTGTAAGGGAACAAACATATTATGGGAAAATGCAATAAAATTTGGCTCTCATAGAAAAGGATTACAAACATTACTATATAAAGACAAACATAGCGTGTTACAATAATTCACATCAACCCTTGTATCACTTTGAAAAAATGGTCACATTTTGGATAGATGGTAAGAAGTATAACAGTATGTGGTTTGTGACACCCACACAGAACTGACAAGAACAGTAGTGGTTGGAGACTTTAAACACACTTGGTTTTTTCCATGAGTATATATTAAAATAAAAACAATGTCAGACACAGATGCTCCCATAAAACCCAAACCAATATAATGGAATTACAATTTTAAAAAAGATTAATAAAACGCTTAACTACAAAAAATTATAAATTAGTCAAAACTCAAAATGTCTGAGATACCTGGCTGCACCATCAGTCAAGACAGAGATGGGCTTTGATCTAGACAAAATGCCACTGAAGTCAAATTTGCCTTTAACCTCTGCATCCACGGTGACAGAAGAATTCAAAGTGAGATTGACAGGCAATCCTATTGTGGAAAAAACAAAAACATGTACAGGTACAGGAATAATTAAAACACTCAAAACCTTGCATCATTTGTCTTACAGTCAGCTCAACTACTATTAAGCATACTGGGACAAACAAGCTGTAAATTACAATTGGTAATGGAAACATTTTACTGACATCTATGTGTTTTGTATCAAATGTAAAAAAAAAAGAATTATCCTTTCAATCAAAAGGTATAAAAGTCTATGAAAATAATAAGACTATGAGAAGTACGTTAGCAGTAGCAGTTAGGTCTTCTTACCAATAGCAGTAGGAATGATCAAAGACTGATCTATCAGTTGATGACTACGAGAATATTTGTAATCAAACTTTTTGGACAGGTTTTCAACAATTTTGTCAAGGCTGAAGTAAGATTTGATATCCTCCAAGTCTTTAGATCCTTTTACATGTTGGAAGAAAAGTTCATTTCCAAACACTCTGGCATAAATAAATGCTTCCAAGTCATCACGGCTTGTCTGAAAGATATTTGATACAAATTTTAACCATAAATTTCAAACCTTCCCTTTTAAAAACATTTTTATGTTCTTACAATTGATACAACATATACATATGACAAGATCATTGCAAGTAAAAACAATCTATTCATTTCTTGGAGGAAGGAGACAGTTCTATGTATAAAAGTACACCTATTAAAATCAACAGCAGCTTTTGACCATCTAGTCACTGGAAGTTTCTTCATCTTAGGTTTTTCCAAGGGACACTATATATGATCTGATCATTTTATCCCCACATTCAATTCTTTCGCAATAACTGCTGTTTCAACTTGAAAGCTTCTAAATCTAAATTGAGCTTTTTTTTAGAAATAAGATCATATATTAATTACCTTGTCATCAGGGAAATAGCCTTCACTTCCAAAATATTTCTGAACAAAGCGTTCCAAACCATCAACCCTAATTCCCCCTTCAAATACATTGACAGACTGTCCAAACAATGCCAGAGTAAGATTGACTTTGGCTGCTCGGGGTACAACAGAAGACTGGGACCAAATGAGATCAGCATCAGCAACATAACCAAGGTTAAGTTTGTTCAACAAGGCAGAGTGGGCAAAGCATCTGGATGTCTTCAAACCACCACTTTCAAACTTCTTCAGGTCAAGGCTGAAAGCATCATATACCAGTTTTTTAAAAAAGTTTATATTGTGAGGCATTTTAATCGTTATTTGGGTGCAACATCTTTATCTCAGGTTCTTTATGGCAATATGTCACTCTTTATGACTATAGATAGAAGGAACATATGATCAGAGTATCCTGACTTCCATCAATAAGATAGTTGCATTTTTCATATCATTTATATCCACATTCATTAGCACAAATCAGACATGTTTCACCCAATTGACAATTCAACAGCTCTTCATCAGTAAAAAAAAAAACTGGCACAACAAAACATTAGAATTTGATAAACCACTATGCCATTTGGTCTTGTGTGAATCTTGTGTCTACAGACACTAAATGTGTGTCATATTCATCAATCTGAACAATTTGAATATAACAGATGTGACCTCAAGGAGAAAAAATACTTCTGAGTGACATAAGATGTGTTAAATGCATACCGTTTTACAGCCTCAGCAATGTCTTGGCTATGGGGGTCAGAGGTCTTCTTCATATTTTCTAGATGAGTATAGACAAATGTTCCCACATTGATATCATCTTCCTTGTCAAGTTGAGCAGCAATTTTTTCCAAGACAGAATCTCTCGGGCATCGCATGAGGGAAAGGAAGGAAATAATCCTCAACTCTGGATCAGCGTTTTGATCTTCCAACACTTGAAACAGGGGGCCATTCTCCTGAATGAAAGTAATTTATATCATCATTGTATCAATACACCTTTGGATCATTATGGTACAAAAGACATTTGGATAACTTAACATTTTGAATTCTTTATAATTGCACAACTCTATAGCTCGATATCTAATGATGGTATAAGAGGAAATGATGACATATTAAATAATATAAACATTTTAATATGTTGAACCAGTAACTTAAAATAGCTTAAGCTCCTTCAATCAACAACATACATAAATCATTCTTTTTCAAACCAGCAGTGTAGTATTAAGAACTTATGTACAATTCAAACACTAATGTAACTCTCAGATTATTGTAACTGAATTTGAAAAAATAAATCCCTCTCAAATTGTATTAGGTCAACTCAAATTTTCAGGTATGTATATAGTTGTCAGTCAAAACTCATACACTAATATCAAATTTAAATCCACAATCACCTCATCCTGTTGACAAGGAAATCTCCTGTAAGCTTCAGCAGCAGCCACTTTGTACTCTAGCGGAGCATTTTGTGACTTTAGGCAGTTCTTCAGGCTAACAAGAAAACTAGTGCCATATCCAATATTGCCAATGGATCTCAGGGTTTTCATGACCTAGACAATCAGGGATTTTTAAAAAATGTATATACCATCATAAAGTCATTATTTGAAGGTTTTTTTATTTTACAGCTAAATCATTTAGCATTTAAATAGCAGGATAAACCATTGACAGTTCTACATTTCTAACTGTTCTACAAAAGAAATTGTTTCAATCTATGTAATTTTACTTTTTAGAATATTTTTCAAATTGATTTTGTTTCTCATCAACTTCTATTTAAATCATAACTCAGAAATAATTATTCACCATTTAAAACTACACTACAAACTATTCTACATATGGTTACAATTTTGTATCTGTCTATTCACATTACAATTTATATTATGACTATAGATGAAACTAAGAATATGTCAATTGTTTAAAGGAATTTAAAGGCTGACATTAACCCAAATCGAGGAGGCTAAACATAGTACATGTATGTCTAGGACTTTAAAAACATACCTGTGTCCTATCATCAGAGTTGCAAGAGTTGATGTTTTTATCAATCTTTTTGACAATTTTCCTGAATTGGTAGCTGCGATCACAGTTGACTTTCTTTTCACACATAGTGTGCAGTAAGGCAGACACAGGGAGGAGGGCTTGGTCACCAGACTTTCCAGCCACCAATTTCTGCAAGTGAATGAGTTTACAGTCTCAGGTACTAAAGATCTTTTTTTCTAAAGCTTGTTAGATCATTATTTAGAAAGAAAATGGTCTCTTGTTAATAGTTGTATAAATATCAAGTATTATCAATTTGGGGTTATAGAATTATAGAATTCAATCTATGACTTCAAAATACATAAAAGCATAGTACAAATCCATTACCAATAAAGAAGGCAGCATGTCCTCAGATGGTTCTGGAATGAGACTAAGGGAGGTCAACCACACATGTTTGTCCATGTCAGTTACATCGTCATTGTTGATGATGGTTGCCATAAATTCCACTGCCCCAGACGTACCAGCAATTGGCAAGGTGTCCAGAAGGAATTTCCTAGCATTGACAAGATGAATGTTTAGGCAAAGAATAATCAAAGCTGCTTTTTTAATTAAAATGTAAATTTCTCAACTATGAATGACAAACAAAAATCCTTAATCTCAAATAAAAATGTATAAATAACATACTATTTCCCTTTCAGCCATCTGTGGGATTTAAACTCACAATAACCAATTCCAAGCAGAACACTTTAGTTTATCAAAATGAATGAAATATCATCAACTATTGTAAAAACAAATTTCAAAATTAGTTTTTATAAGGAAAAGAAAAAAGAATGATCTAAGACATTCATATCTTAAATATCAAAACAATTATCTCTTTAAAAGAAAACTTTTTACATACATTGCTTTGCCATTTTGACTGCAAAGTTTCTGGCTCTTGATCTTCTTATACAAACTCCTCAACTCATTGCTTTCCAAAACTTTGACAATTTGGACAAGTTCTGAGAAGAGACGAGGGGTCTCAGGCCTGGTAAAGTGCAAAAACAGGTTTGAACATGACAATAATCAATTAATTCTAAGACATTCCCTCTTAATGTAAAATTGTGAGTGGCCTAAAGCTAGAGAGTCAAACAACTTACCTATTCACATCTTTGATACTTTTAACAAAAGTACATCATGATACAAAAAGATAAACCGGGAAATGATAAAGAAAGAAATGTCTAATACTTTAGAAGTTTTTTGAAGTTTTGCTTTGTTATCCAAACTGCATTATACCCCTAAGTTTCTTTCTTTTCTTTCTTTCTTATCCAATTCTCTTTTACCATTACAGTGTAGGCTAGCACTATGAAGCTGGATTTCTCTGGATCTAGATATTAAGCCAAGCAGGTGATCAACCCACTATGACTATACCCCTAAGTAATGACATTAATTCACTTAACATCTTTTTAAGACAACCTTTCCACACTACGAATAACAAACTGTTTCTCCTGACATACAAGAGCTACAAAACTGACAGAAAGCCTTGGTCTCGAATTATTGCAAGCTGTCCCAAAAAGAACAAAATTAAAATGTCCCACAAAATTCATTCGAATATAGTCAACGTAAAACTCCCAGATTACATTAAACCCAAAACAAGGCAAACAAGAGAACATGACTTAAAACTGACTTTGCCGACGACAAGAATGGACAGCTACTATAGGATGATGAAGAGGAAGAAGAAGAAAGTTAAAATGAAAAAATAACTTAAACCCTAATAAAAATTGCTTGTTTCTTAACAGTAACACCATATGTCACATAAAACATGGTCTAACAGGTGTCAAAGAATTTAGTGGAGCTCTATAAGATATTGAGAAAATATAATCCTCTGCAGTCAAGATTCAAACGCATGACTTCCACATCTACAAGTAACTAAACCCCTTGCCTTAGTTTGCTGATATAGATCATAAAAATAATATTATGATACATCAATCATGGGACTTTCCAATGACAAGTTAATATCTTCTTTCTTTCTTATCCAGTTCCGTTACCATTACAGTGTAGGGCCCACTCTATGAGGCGGATTTACTCTGGATCAAGATATTAGGCCAAGCAGGTGATCAGCCCACTGTGGCTTTTTTTTCGGTAGGAATTAATTTTGCCTGTACAGCATCGTCCATCTCCGATAGGACTAGGTTCTTGATCCCATCTACCTTCATAGGATCAGGGGAGTGGCAAATAGGTTTATACTTAGTTTTATGAAGAAAAACAACAGCTGTCGCCACTGGGATTTGAACCCGGTACCTTTTGCTTCACAGTGGGTTAATCACCTGCTTGGCTTAATATCTTGATCCAGAGAAATTCAGCACTCATAGTGCTGGCCCAACACTGTGATGGTAAAAGGGAATTGGATAAGAAGAAGAACCTTTTGCTTCAAAGGGCAGAACCATACCTCCGAGCCACTGGGCCCCCCCCCCCCGGGTCATGATGAGTTAATGGCAGAGTTTAAAAGTTACGTAACTAAGAGAAACAGCACCTGACATCACTCTTAGTCTGCTCACAAATCTCCTTCAACTTCTGTTCTGCTGCTTCTCTGCTGTTTTGGACTTCTTCAATGCCATTGATGTGATGGAACAACAAGTTGCTGCGAGATTCAATGCGATCTGCATAGATAGGTAATATAACAAAAAGGCATATCGTAACATACCAATTAAGAGGATCATAGTTGTAGCCACCAACTCTTTATAAAATCCATCCCAAAGTGAAACATTCTGCTAGTTTTTATAGCAATTTTCATTTACAGATTTTTCTGATTACTGCTCATTGTGTACTCCTCATAGACAAATATTGGAAGAGAAAGTGGGCTGAATTGTCTGAAATTCACTGGTTTACAGGGTTTCTTTCTGAGGCACAATCAAATAAACAAATATGATACACGACCTAAAGATAGAATGATACATAATCCTTTCAACAGGGTTATCGCAATGTTCAGTAAATATGGCGAATATAATTATAAAGTAAAGTAAAGAATAGCATTTTATAGTGCATATCCACGAAGTTCATCCTGCTCTATGCGCTTTACAATGTATAGTTTACCCCCGGCAGGCCATAATACTTCTGTATCCTTCTCAACTCCATGAGGAGTATACAGTGCGAGTTGCCGGTTAGGCGCTTCGGCACCAGCATTCTGACAAGATCATTCGCTGCCCTCAGCCGGGTACTCATTTACACCTGAGTCAAGTGAGGTAAGCAGAGTTAAGTGCCTTACCTAAGGAAACAATGCCAATGACATGTGGTTGTGAATTGGACTGGACCGGACTGTGCTGGTAGGGTAGGTCCCACCTGTCACCCGTTCAATTGGTCACCTCGTTCACTGTTGCTTGACCACAACTCCTGTCGAGTTGTGTTAACAACTCAGCCACTGACGCTCCATGATTATGATATGTTCCAATAAAGAGGAACGTAAGTTTGACTTTAGACAGTGGTCTCTGCCTAAGAACCAACCAGCTAAGAACCCGATCTGTCTTACAACCCGCCGTCAATCCAAAATGGAAGTTTTTCTTTATAACTCTCATCTCTAAGAACCCAACCACATGCATTATAACTCTAAAAAAAACCTGCTGTTTGAACAGATTTTGTGCTCCGGCATTCAAAGAATATACAAAACAAAACTCCTCAGTTGTAATGAGTTATAAACGAACAAGACGGCTACGGCTCAATTTACTTCAGTGCACTCCTTCATTTACAGCATCAAAAAGAGCCGCCCAGGACACGGATCATATCAAAGTTTTACTTTAGCAAAGGGAGGTCATTGGCCAAAAGAGGAATTAACCATCTCATATAGCTTTGATTGCTCCTCTTAGAAATTTGTGTAAGAACCTGCTCTACCTTAGAACGCGCTAATACTGTCTCCCGATGGGCAGGTTCTTAGGCGGAGACCACTGTATCATTATTAAGACTAGTGATTCCTCTTTCCAATGACACAAAACGTATTCCTTTATATTGCTAAGTGCAATTGGTAGGCATAGTACATCATAATAATGACCCAACGATTGTTGTTCTTCACTATTTCGTGTGAATTCTCTGATTCATGTTCTGCTTTGTTAGAAACAGTCATATATATATGGTTTTTCAATATTCAAACTTTCAGGATTGTTGTAGATTGCAAATATACATACCTTGACTAGATTCAATTCCACTTTTCACAGCTTTGAAGGTCAATGTTTGCTGTACTTTGGTCGCTCCACCACTTTGGTGATTTGAGAATGGAGCAAAGATATGACTTTCTTTGCAAGAAGCAGATTGCAATATTCCTGATGAACTGATGACATATTCACATTGATGTGAACTTTTCATGATTGGTAAAGATTGAATATCCTATAAAGAATGAAAACATGTAAGTACTATAGAATGATAAAATCACAAGTTTTATGGGTAAAGAGCTCCTTTCATTTAAAATGAGAGTACAAAGAGGAAAAAATATTAATGCAAAGGGATGGAAATGCATCAGAATATCAGAAAAATTATGAAGCATTTACATTACTATAATTCCCATACAAAGATAGTTTCAATCTTGGATCTGTAATTCCATTATGCCAAGTATTTGTTAATTTTCTGTTCTTTTTTAAACTTACTGACGGAACTTGGTAGGGAACCATACGAATGACTGTTCTCAATCCATCGTGTTTGGAGCAAGCCACAAGGTTCTTGGATTTAGTGACTTTGATAGAACTCTCCCATAGCCACTCTTTGGTCTTGTTGTATTGAGCCTCACAATCTCCAGTCACATCAATCTTGAATATTTATAAAAAGATAGAATGGAAGATCTTATCTTTTAAAAACTTATTCTTTAAAGCAAAACACATTCCATTTTGTATATCTGGAAGTCAATACTATGTTTACAGAGCAAATAATACAAAACCTCTCCAACAATATCTGTAAAATGCAGGAAACAAAACAAAATTCTTTCATCCTTACAAAACTATCCATATTACAAAGCATGGCATCAATAACCTCCATAAAGTTTATCCAGTTTAAAAGTAAAGTAAGCACTGTACTTACTTCTTGAACTTTTTGGCTCTTTGTCAGATCATCCATGCTGTTTTGGAAAGCTGACAGCAAGCCTCTCTTAAAGTTGAGCACCCAGGTTTTCTCTTGAGATGGATGGCAGATATCTCTAATGATACCATCATCAAATGAGAATCGGAGAGTATTTGCAGTCAGTTCTCTTTGGAACTCCTGAGCCCTGTTACACAATGAAAAAAATATCATTATTGAAAAGAATGGAATGTAATAAACAAACTTTTACTCAAAATTTATATGTGATAAAAATCATAGAATATTTTTCCATTGACGAAAAGAAAAAAAAATGTCACCATATATTTGTAAATGTAAGTATAATCATAGTAATAGCTTAAAACAATTGACTTTATGATAATCTAGCAGGGTTATCAGCCAATGGTCCCAATGCCTGAGAACATGATTTTCATTTTTCTTCTTTAGTATCGTGCAATTAATGGAGATAATGTAATTACAACTATGCTGATTTAGGTATCATTTTGAATTATTCATTACCAGGAACCAAAAAAAAATATATATTTCCTGTCTTTCTTTAGTATTTTATCATTTTGAACAAAATGTATTTTACAACCTCCTTGTGCTTTAAGACGAGAACAATGAGAATTTTTTGTGGTCTTTGAAGTACATAGTACATGTTTACTTACTGGTTGGCAGGTTTCAAGGAATCAGAGTATGGTTCAGAATGGTAAATTTTCACATTCTGCAGACGTAGAGCAAACTCACATTGGCTGATCACCTCTATGTTGGCATGAGTCTAGAGAAAAATATATAAATGTGTTATTACACTTGACATAATGAATCAAAATGTTCACCTTTTTGTTTGCAGTATGAAAATTGCATAATTGTGTGTAAAAAAAACTTAGAAGAGTTACCATTTAAAATTGTATGTCCAGGAATAGACTTCTTAAATATCTTATTTTTTTAATTCTTGAGAACTAATAGATCTCGATTATATTCTAATAAGTTATCCTAATGATATGAGGTACCTCAATCTGCATTCGAGCATTTTCCTCTGATGCCCCTGCCATTGATGTCTCAGCCTCAGCTTTGTACTCATACACATATGTCTCCGATGGTTGGTATTTGAATTTAGTTGGACCATCTATAAAATATAACAAATAATGAAATAGTTTTAAAACATGGTGGGATATTGACCTCTCCAAGATTCTAGTAGAGAACTAGGTTACAAATATAATCTAATAATAAAACAAATTCCATATGGTTCAAATACATTGTTCACATATAAGATACCACTTGATAAATTTAAAAAATATGAAAAATAATTCCTTAGGAGATATATGACTTTTAACATCATTATATTTAGAATGTTTAAAGAGTCCCAACATGCTCTGCAGTATTAATAGTGTTTGATCAAACAAACAAATGTTTATAGACTGGTACTAAAAAGAATATAGATAAATTGTTTTTTTACAATGATCCAAAATAAACACTCTCATTTTGGAATGATCTGAGAAGCTAAGAACAATAAATGTCATGAATTTGACCTCTTAAACATGTGATCATGTGTCAACATCTCACTTTTGTTTTGTTTGGGGATTTTTAATGGAAAAAATTGTGTAAACACAACAAGCAATTCCTGTGCTAGAGGATGTTCAATCCTGGAGGAAGACCAAGAATTGTCACAGTAAAAAATATCAATGATTTAATCTCATAAAATGTCTTGTATTCTTTATTTTTAGGCATAGTTATACTTTTTTGTAACCCACATCATTAAATGTAATACAGTTTGTTTTGTTAACACAACATGAATTACCTTTGCATTGTTTAGCACATTGGTAAACAGATTCATTGTCAAAATCATCTCTTGTGTTCAGTGGGACTGGTGGTAGAGGTAAAGCAAAATAAAAATCAAGCACATCCATTTAGAAAGCCATGCTACAATTAATAGCCATAATATCCTTCTCCTGAAGAGTATACAGTGCAAGCTGCTTGTTAAGAGCTTCAGTACTAGCATTCTGACAAGATTGGTTGCTGCCCTCAGCCGGGTATTTATTTACACCTGAGTCGAGTGAAGTAAGTAGAGTTAATCATGTGCCTTACCCAAGGGCACAGCACACGAGTGGTCACCCATATCATATATATTTTTTTTAAAGTAATAATGCGAAAGTGGGAATTCAACCAACCCATGCCTGCCAGCAACAACCCCACCTTGCCAGAGATAGAGGATCACAAGCTTAACTGGCTGAGCTATCCTGACACTCTTATAACAATATTCAATGATCTACCCGTTTCAAAAACTTAAAATTATATCATAGTATAGTGTAAAGATACACCTCTGTCATTTTATAGAAGCAATTTTCAATTTCTTTTGACATACTTGCAAAGAATGTATCTGTAATGTATGCGCCAATGAACGAATGAAGTGAATACAAGAGAGATAACTTGTGTATATCCAGGTATGACTGAATTGTGAGAGTTATTGCCCCTCGTTACTCAATAAGTTTATAATGGCTTGTTTTTGTAATAAAAGTCTGAAAGTCAGTTGTTAAGAAGAACTCACAGGCGTTCACTTCTTTACATGTGTTTATATGCATGTCGTATCATAGACATTACATTACAGTATCTATCTAATAAAAATTAGAATTGATTGAAAAAATCAGAAAATAAAAAATCTTCACTTGAATATCTTCAATTCTCCACAAGCTTACAAGAATATTTCTTTCAATTTACCATTTGAACTTTTACCACGGAGCAGAGCAACCTTTAACCTTCCATTCAATCCATCAAATTACTACCAGGTGTTGGAGATTGTTTTGTTTTGTTTGTTTGGCTTTGTTAAAGATAGTATACTTTTCAACTTTTAAGGTGGGGTCCCAACGATCCTCTGTAATCTGTGGCAGGCCTCATCCTCTAAAGTACGTTTTAAAAATCCTACAATGATATTACATTCATTAATGTTATCACAAACTACAGGTCAACTGAGAGTAGTTAAGACAGCTGATTAGATAGGTACATCATATCCCAGAAGACCCTGAGTCATATCCCGATTGCTCTCTCTGAACAACGCCACCCCAAAATAGGCGGTTAGGAAGATCTTGGCTATGAAGCACATTACAATTTATAAATCAAAAGTTTCAGTAAGACCGTCTCTGGCAGGTGTGGATTCTATCAAAAAATTGAAGACATCAATTTTCTTCTCACGAATTGAAGAATCAGTTTTATTCTATAAAGCTTATTTTCTAGGGTACAGTACAGTAGGATGAGCTTGCCTTATATCACCTTGATAATAGTTTTTCCAGCACAGTTCAGACATGCTGAACTTGGGGCTGGGCGCAACACTGGCGTAATATGCGCTAAGCCCACAATACCTTACAAAACTGTTTTTCTGATACGTCTGCTGTGGAAATGACAATGATAATAAATAATGGAGATGTCGACCTACATAAGAGAGACACTTACCTGCCGAAACTCCGGCAATCACAACCAAGCAGACCAAAAATCTGGTCGCCATGGTCAACGGTTTATGTATGTTAAGTAGTTATCTATCAAATGCGTAAAGTAATTAAAGAACAGAGCGAGTATCATTCATATTTATAGACATTCATACGTTTTACCAGCAAAGTCGGTGAGAGCTCCCGACTTTTCATTGGCTCATTGGCTGATTGTGACTATATCAGTGACACTAGGCCAAAGGCCGAGTGCGATTGATGGTTGACCTAACAAAACATCCGCTCGATCGGTTGCCAATGTAGTTATTATGGAGTTAAAGCAAGCTTCAAATGTTGCTCCTTCAGAGATTAAAAAGTAAGACGGTAGACAATTCTGAAAGCCATGTAATCAGCCCACTGTAGCCTAGGTAGGAAGTGGGGCTGCCACCTTAAGGCCTCCTACAAGACACTTGCCCACATGCAGTTTTTTAGATTCGGTTTTATGCCTGGTCGAAACACAGCAAATGCCATAGGTATCAATGCCCTCTGATTTTTTATTGAAACGTTCAGAGGACAGCAAAGTCTGGCCTGTGTTTTCATCGACCCAGAAAAGGCCAAGAGAAGAGTTATGAATACCATCTATTATCAAGTGCATGTACACAACTCATATGTCCAGTGGGCCTAAGTGTCCGCCTTTGGAGGGAACGTAAGAGTACACCAGGGTTCAGCACAAAATCCACAGCAATCGGTATAAAACATCGTGGGATAGGATGTTTGCAGACGATATTGCATCGTTCACTGACACCACGGAGGAAGCTGAAAGAGAACTCGACGCCTTAACTAAAGTTTTAAAAATTAGAGGCATGAAAGTAAGCAGGAAGTATTTTCTCAAAGTAACGCGTAATATTTATATAGCGCATATCCACGAAGTTCAATGTTGAAAAAATACAGAGAAAAATGTAGAAAGCTTCCAATAAAGACAATATCAATGATACAGAACGTTTCGGGTAAAACCCTTCCTCAGCTGGACACAACAACAAAAATGCAGACAAAAAACAAAAACGAACACAAACACTAGTATGTAGAAAGAGAAATCAATAAAAAATATCGAATCAAAATATGTAAAGGTCTGATGCAAAACAAGGTTGTCAAGAATAAAAACACGGTGTTCAAAAGAAGTGTTGCGAAGTTCACCGTGCTCTATGCACTTGACAATGTATCGTTTACCCCCGGCAGGTCATTTCCTGTATCACTCTCAACTCCAAACGGCGTATGTTAGGCCCTTTGGTACTAGCATTCTGACAAGATCGTTCGCTGCCCTTGGCTGGACACTCATTCACGCCTGAGTTGAGTAAGGTAAGCGGAGTAAAGTGTTTTACTTAAGGATACAACACCGGAGGATCGGAACATGGTGCTGCTCCCCAGTGGCCATCCATTCAAACAGAGCAGTATGGGGCCCCGAGCAACTGAATAAAGCGTGGCGTAATCATCGGATGCCCCCACTCCCCCCACTTGTGAGGCCCCATAAGCGTGGGGCCCTCGGACCAGCGCCCATCTGGCCCATGTGTTAAGGCGCCCCTGCATCCAAGTACTAACAACGACCGCTATCACTTGACTTCACTGACCGTTTCAGCGTGCCATCCTTTACGCTATCTGCGCCTACAGGAAGAGGACTGAATACCTCCAAAGAGAAGGAATTACAGTGGAAACCTGATATAACAGGGGTTGAGGGACTAGAGCAAAAACCCGGTTATATCTGATCTATACAAACAGCCCAATCCTGCAATTTTTTAATCATCAGTCATCATGAACAATGTACCAACACTAGATAGCTCCCTTCCCTACTGTTCCTTTGATTGCCTTCACGGGACTAGCATTACAATTACAATAGCATTGGTCACACTAGCATGGCTGGCCTGATCGTGATTTCTTTCACTGCAGATCGCACTGTGTGGCAAAAGTACGCGAGAACAGCTTTTTGTCACTTGACCATGTCATAGCATCCCTGTTATAACAGGTTCGGTTCTCATAGGGCCCTGTTATAACCGATATATTTTACTAAAGATAATGAGGAAGAACAATGGGGATTTGAAAAAGCCCTGTAATAGCCAGATCCCTGTTATAGCCAGATCCCTGTTATATCTGGCCCTGTTATAAATGGTTTCGACTGTTGCCACAAGGAAGGACATGAGGGCAAGAGTCTAAATACCGTGGCTAAACAGCAGAAGAAGATGGGGGGGGGGGGGGTAGGATGGTTGTGAAGAACTCAAACAGGATGGAACAGTTGGAGGAAAGTGTGCACATGAACCGTGGGAAAGAGGTGTGGCCTATCCAGTGACTACTTTTTGTGTGAGCAGCATAAGTGATGACATTCGTGACAAGGGTAAACAGGGTAAAAATCATTGTTACGCTTCTTTACAAGGTCCGGAAAGAGGCAGACAACGAATGTGTTAAGAAATAACATCCAAGGGTGAAATGCCCAATCTGTAATACTATGGCTATGACAAGGCCAGCAATATTGTATGGAATGGAAACAGTAGCAGTCGCCACAGTGCAAGAGAAGCAGATGGAAGTGACAGAGATGAAGATGTTAAAGCTCTCTTTGGGTCACATAGTTTTTTATAAACTATTTCTTTAAGACTTTTTGAAAAGTTGTGTGAAAATGCCGATGACGATCTGGGAGATGATATTAGTATCTATAGCATCTGTTTTACACATGTTGAACTCCTTTCTTAAAATTTTGATTTGGCAGCACCTATGGTTAGTACAGCTCTCGCACAACATTTTAAAGGGAAAATAAATAACACGAATGAAAAAAAAAACACAACAAAATCATGAAATTAGACTAGATATCGAGTAGGGTACCTAATTGTAAGTGACGAATCTAATCATTGGTCGATTAGGTATTGATCAAGTCAATGGCGATGCTTGTGTGGTGTTTTCGTTTTTATTTGTATCGTAGGTAATATTAATTAACAATATAATATGATTGCCCTGTCTTTTATCTTGTTGTCTTGATAATTGCACAAAGAGCTATTTGACGACCTATTTGACCTTGAAAGACGCACAAGTTATCCGCATGATAAACCTTCGTCAGCGATAGATTAGAATGCAAGTTTTTGGATTACCTTGGGCGATTGGAATCTGGTCAGATAAGTTTGGATAAGACAAGCGGGTGGTCAGCCCAATTTGCCTGAAATATTCAGGGACTATCTAACACATGATACGCTGAATTCGTTAACAAACACATTGTTATTCAGTTACGTTCCTGTTCATTATGTTGTATAGCTTGAAAGGAAATTAAAGAGAGTAATAACAAGAGATTTGGCTTATCATAATGGATGTCACATGTCATCAATTTAAATTCTCTTCTACACCCTTATTATTATCATAAACACAAACACACACACACACACACACACACACACACACACACATTTTCAGCACTTTTACGTTACACAACAGAAAGAAACATGTTCATGGTTGTTATTTCATACTATGTATACACCCGTGTTTCATGCCAGGGCATTCCTGTATTTCATGCTTTGCCTGGGTATTCCAGAATTTCAGATTTTACCGGTAACATAATATTATGTATATAAAATCAGGAAATGGCCTACACAAGGTCAATTTCCCTACTTAGAAATCTATATGTTCCCTACAATCTAGTCATGACGTAAAGAAATGTTAGTGGAAAGCGAATGGGCGCCGTAGGTTATGTGGCAACAAATTGATAATATATTATGCTTCCAAATTGTTCGCAACATATCCTATTTTCCTCTCATGAAATTTGCTGTTAGTACATTGGGTGTTTTTATTTTGTTTTCTTCCCTGCTCCCGATTCATTTTTTTAAATTTGTAAATTGACGTTTCTGCAATTTCATTTATACATTGGCTACCTAATATTTCTTTCGATCAACCATTTTGATTGAACTTTCAATGTTCTAGGTGAAGTCGCTCTGGGTTATTGTTTTAATATGTGGCGGACCACGGCCCCCGAGGGATCATTGTTTGCTTACAATAATAATATTGCATTCACTGTACGAGTTGACTAAAAATGATTACGCCATGCCCCCGATATTCCCATCAACGCCGGGTATTCGTGCTGCAGGAACGGGAACGACGACGATAAAATCCAGAGGGGAAAAAATGACATTTCCAATTCAACTATCACCGCAAATTGCGGCATATCGTCAAGTAAAACATTCCAAATAAGATGGTATGAGAGTTCGTATTTTTAGTTGTCCAAACTGTCGTCCAAACTCCTTCTCTTGCCACGGACTATCATTATTACCGTAATCAAAATGGTTATTATCATTATCATCATCGCATTTATTAGTCGATCACGACATATTGTTATCTTCAATTATTTTTCTAAACAAATTTTCGATCATGTTTACTGGGCTCTAGTACCCGTATTTTACTTATTTATTGCAGTTTACGTTTATTTTACTTGAAACTAGTGGTTATTGACCGTTCAATGGCCGTTTCGTTATCTGGTGGAATACAGATTACTACCCTAAATAAGGTTATCGCCTGTGAGTCTCTGTGTTAGTGAAAGTGGTGTGATTCCGTTATCTTCATCACTAGGTTATCTCGCCTCGTTAGTGTCAATAACAATCTGTTGATCATTACATTGCAATGTTGCAATGTATTTTAATCAATGTAAGTGATGTTTTCGGATAATATGACAACCAGCACATACGTGTGTTATCTACCCGCTTTATTCTCCAAAATCCTGTTTCTCCTCCTCACCCTTCCCTTTCTCCTACTCCACCTCTTCTTCATCATCAAGTTTTAAAGTTTTAACGTTTTAAAGTTCGACACTTGAAACTAATTTCATTTCAAAGGCCGGATCTCTTCCGGTACGACTTGAACTCGCATAGCTGAAAAAAAAAGAGCTCTATAAACTTTTTGACCTGGCCGGAATTCGAACTGTGGACCTCCCGATCCGTGGACGAGTGCTGCGCCATATTATAATAAAGTCAATAAATTTCCCATAACTTATTGTCAATGTTTTTGTAATTTCATGTTTTGAAAAAAAATTACAATTAGCTCGAAAAAACACCTGTCAAGAAGTTTACAAGAAACTAATCCATACCTACTTTGCCACAAGAGTTTGTTTGACTGAACGCGTATGTTAATTGCCGCGGTAATGGAACCAGCTCTGTGTTCACCACAAATGGCGTTCACGACCCCCACGATTCCAAATGCAGGTGTCCGGTCTCATAGCTGAAATACTATGGATCCAAGAATTTCAGACAAGCAGGTGATCAGTGTATAAGTACTTATTCTCCTTTAATGGCACAATGAGCAGTTCATTTGAAAATAATATAAGTCACAAAAAGCCATGGTGACCTTGACCGTAGTAAGAGCTCGGAAACTTTAACACGTTGGACTATGAGTAGTAACAAGAGTACCTGACCGAATTTTGTTGTTGATTTTTTTATGTCAGTGGTCGAGGTTGTTTGCTAACGTCATCTGCATTAAAAACAACTGTTTCAAAGTTCAACAATCAGAGACTGTGTAACGCACATGCTTTTTTGTCCTGGTGTAAGTGTAGGTACTTGTGAACGCTTTGATGGCGATAGTTAAAATAAATATTACGGTCAGCGACATCAAGTGGGGTCAAAGAGTCAGAGAGAGAGAGAGAGAGAGAGAGAGAGAGAGAGAGAGAGATGACATGAGAACGAGAGAAAGCGTTTGCATCGGGTTAACTAAAAGCGATTACGCCATGTCACCGAAAATCCCAGAATATATATATAAAGTGAGAGAGATATAGGCTAGGAAGTGAGAAAGAGTGTGTAAAACCCATAAGCTATAGTATAAGAAAACTGTCAGGTTTTACGACATAAGGCGAGTCGATAGGTTACACAAAGTATCGTTGTTCTTGGGGTAACTCCTCGGCTATACCGAAGACGATAGTTGCGATAATGATGGTGATGATTGTGATGATGATGGTGATGATGATGATGTTGATGATGTTCGTAATGATGATGATGATGATGATGATGATGATGTAGATGAGGATAATGGTGAGAAGACTTTCATAGTGATGACGTTATGATTATCGAGGGCACGTAGAGGCAAGCCGACCATTGCGCTGTGACATGTCAAAATAATTAATTTTTATTATATTTATGTGTCGACTTAGTGTTATAACAAAAGGACAAAGTCTTCTTATTTTGAACTACCAAGGTGAAAGTGGCTAATTGAGTGGGCTGGAAAAGAGAAAGTGACATTGATAATATGATATGATAAACAAAGATGTACTCTGGGGTTACATTAGATAAAACAAATGTTGCCAAAGTATGACATGCCCAGAGTGGTAGAACCTCCCAGTTTATATCAATTGCTGAGGGGGTACCAACAAGGGCTACCGTGATTTGTTCATTGGCCTGTCTTTGATTAATACTGTTCAGTGCATTGTTCATAATGCCAGTAAAGAGTTGTGGACACAGTGGGCTGATCCCTGCTTATCTGAGATTATTTGATCCATAGAATTTCCGGCTCTGTGTTAAGTCATGTTTGGTGGTCGGGGTGCCTGCATTTATGGCGGGTATCTTGTGTGCCTTTCATGGCTGAACATAGGGCTGGTCCTAACTCTGCTCTGTGGTCTTAATAGTGTTCGATCAAACAAATAAACAAGTATGACCCTACGTAAGGGCCTTTAAGCTAATGTTGCTTACCCCGGTTTCGGTAATGAGAAGTGGACAAGTGACAATTTGTCACTTTCTGGATAAGACCCAATTACCGAATGAGTACCCATTAGGGTACTGCACCTGGGTCTAGTGAGACACTCGTAGTGAAGTGTCAAACAAAACACCTGCAATGGACACAAACTCATGACCCTCACCATGTGTGTTTGTCCTATTATTATTCCTCACCATACAAATTATTGACGCTACATAGATTGTCAATGATTATGGCTCTACTAAATGATGGTAGGAAAGGACAGATATTTCACGTAAAACTTTTCCTCAACCTTCAAAACACATCTAATTGTACGGTTATCTGGCCAGTCCTTTTCATTCCTGTCAATATCAACAACAAAACCGGACATAATTTCAAATAAATTTAGACTACAACTAGCTCAAACCTAGGCATTGCGCAGTTAATATCTTATCACAGTTAAATATATTGATTAGTACATGCTACTCTGTGAATATCAATGCTTTATCTTCGAATGGTCTTGTCATAGAT
>JARBEQ010118523.1:0-13690 GCA_030265355.1 Tritonia tetraquetra | reverse complement strand
CTGATAGGACTAGGTTCTTGATCCCACCTACCTGAATAGGATCAGGGGAGTGGCTAATAGGTTTTCACAGAGTTTCACAGAGAAAAATACCTGACGCTGCTGGGAATCGAACCATAGACCTTTCGCTTCAGAGGCAAAAACCGTAGTTCTGCGCCACTGGGACCCCCGTGTTTTTGTTTTTCTTTTTCTTACTGTTTACATTATAGTATTTGTTTAGGAATTATATAATCACTCCAATTGTTAGCGTTCTTCTTAAACACCACACAAAAATGTAGACCTTATAAACTTCATATTCAAAACATGCAGCGATTCTAGCTTATAACTTATATTATTTATTGATTATAACAGTAAAAACAAAGTAGGGAAATATATACATTTTCTGTCCCATCTGCTTTTGATTCTTATTGCGAGCACGCAAGAAATAAGCTGTACACAAAACCGGGAAATAATGAAGGTCGGAATGAAACAATGTAAACAGCAAGAAAAACTACCTAGAGGTAGGCCAAAGAAAATGTGGCAGGATGCAGTTTCAGAAATGATAAATAAGAGAGGATCTAGGCTTGTAGAGCCAAAGAGGATGTCACTGAATAGGGATCAATTGTGAAAGTTTGTGTATCATGCATAAACCTTACATCGAAAGGTACTAAAAAAGGTTATTGATAAAGAAAGAAAGAAGAAAGGAATGAAACAAAAGTGTGTCAATGTATGACATTTATAACTTTCCGAGCAAAAACCCCAACTTATCTGGCTATTAAAATGGGTGTTTATATGACTACTGTGCGTACTAAGGTAAGTGTTCCATTATGTGTATACCTTTTTATTCATATTATAAAGATTGGATGATGTCATATGCTTTTATAAAGATTATTCAATTGATAGACAATTTTTTTTGTTATTTGAATGCTACGTCTTTATGTAAACATTCAATGGCTCTTGTGTTGGCAAGCATATAGTTTTTGTTTTATGTTGTGGGATGAAAACTTGATGGAAAAACAATAGCTTGGAAACACCCAGACAACAATGGGGATGAATGATAGCTGTTGCAGATAGGAGTGTGATAATTGGGTCTATAATATCATATTGACCTCCATTTTTGTGTTCTTCTCTGTTTCAAGCACGAATTCTTTCAAAAACTTGACCAAGAGGAAGGTGAGGATGTTGATGATGATTCTGATGATGGCAAGAAACTTCTCAGGTAATGTCAGCTATCTTTGTTTATTTGAAAAGTATCTTTCTCTGATCACATACTTAGTTATATTTTGAACTCATTATGAACAAGAGAGGTTTAAATTATAAACTCATTCAACTGTTTTCTTTTCCCCATTTTTTCATCCTTTTTAGTTTTCATGTCATTTAAAAAAAATATTTCTTTCTCATTTTTCCTAGTTTATTTTCGGTGTGAGGATAAAAATTATATAAATGACATAGAAAAATAAATAAATTCTTACAGCTTGCTGTTTTGATTTTCAATCATGTAATTTTACTCATTTATTTCAAGTTGAAATGAAAATTAATCTTTGTTGACCTTCTTATGGACATAAAAGTGACAAGTTATCACTTTCTAGATAGGATGCTGATCTATCGCTGATTGCTTTCCCCAACTGTGTTAAGAACTGGTACCCATTTCTAAATTTAGTTCATGTAAAATATGCTTATATATAGATGCTTGTGCGAGACTTTAACCCACAACCCTGTGAAAGTCTGCTGTCTTAACCATTCATCGTCTCCATTATTATATGTACATGACTCAAGCTTGTTAAAAAGACTCAAGTATCAATATGTCTGAAACTGTTATGTTGTTTTATTACAGAGTCAATGTGGAAACTCACGGGACCGAGCTTGTGAAGGAAGATAATTTCAGCCGTGATGATCTTGTCAAAGACGTGAGTTTTACTTTTTCTCCCTTTGTGAAAATAGAACTACATAATAAAGTAGAATTATTGACTTCAGAAAACCTGGAAGTGGAAGTAAATTATCAAGAATGTAAAATGAAAATTGTCCTAAATCATTTTGGAAATAAATTATTTAAACTATTAATAAGCACAGTATTGCCCAGTGGTAGAACTCCCAATTTTTATCAATAGCTGAGAGGGTACCCACAAGGGCTGCAGTAATTTATTTATTGGCCCGTCTTTTTAATACTGATCAGTGTATTGCTCATGGTGCCAGTAAAGAGTTGTGGACACAGTGGGGTGATCACCTGCTTGTCTGAAACTCTCTGATCCAAAGAGTTTCCTGCTCTGTGTTCAGTCGTGTTCGGTGGTCAGAGTGCCTGCATTTATGGTGCCTTTCATGGCTGAACATAAGGCTGGCCCCCAACACTGCTCTGTGGTATTAATGGGCTCACAATAAGCACAGTGGGACAAATTTGCACTCTGAACTTGATAAATTATGCTAATGAGTTCCATCATGCCATAACTACGAGACTTTGCATCTCACCTCAGCTATATTGACTAGGAGAATATCATCGTATCCAAATTCAGTCTTTTCTTTTGTCATATCCTATTGTTCCAATGATTAAAGATCTACATATTTTCTCTCAAATATCATCTCATCTCATTCTTAGGATGTCTTTATTGTTGACGATGGACACTCTGTGTTTGTCTGGATCGGTTCCCAGGCCTCCAAGGAAGAGAAAAACAATGGATTTACTTATGCTCATGTACGTTATATTTTGTGTGAAAGTATTATTTTCAATAATTCCATTCCATCTCAATTTTGTTTACATAATTAAGCTCACCTTCAAGGTTGAGGCTGGGTTGTATATGCGTAACAAAGAAATTTTAATTGTAGATTTTAATATATACTTGTAAAAATCAGATTTCATTGTCCAAGTCCAAAGGTTTAAAAAATGATATTTTCTGTTTCCAATCGTATTTATTTATTTCAATCAACAAATGCACAAGTTCAGTTTTTAATGTATTTATTGTCTTAGGAAGAAAGAATTCCATTTTCAGAAATGCTTCCCATTTTAAAATGTATACACATGTGTCCGAAATTATTTGTTTCAACTCATTTGATCAAGTTTAGACATGTTTTTTTAGCTAAAGGATCAATTAAAACTTAATGATAGAACTTCACCTCAATCTAGTATTAGTATTAGCAAATATGAATTGAAAGATATTACTTCCATTTAATAAATTGTCAAAACTGGAAGATTCAGGTTTTGGCCATTTGGCCTCTTTACCGTATCTTGTTTTTAAAATTCTGGTTCTTTTTTTCTTTACTTTTCAGAATTACCTCTGTTCCTCAAAGTTCCCCTGGAAATCCATCACTGTCGTAAAAGAAGGCCAAAAGTCTGCTCTTGATGCTGCACTTTGTGCATAAATTTGCATACAAATGCAATGGCATGGTCTTCAACGATTGAGACACCTTGCATGCTGATCTTCTTTGTTTAAAGACTAGTATTGTTTACTTTAACAGCAGTTATAATTTCTACTCATGTTAAGTTTTGGTATACTCAATCTAACTGGATGATATATATATATATCATGTGATATATTGTCTCCCTCATGTGAAATTTTATTTTCTCCTCCCACTGAAAGGTACAAGAAATGATAAAGAGAAAATTGATGTTATAACGTGGTATGGTCCAAATGTTGGTATTGCTCATATCTTTATTCTAACCACATTCAAAAGGTTTTTAAACCTTTTAAGGTTTTAAATAATTCTGTGTTAAAACTTCATCACTTGAGTAATTGGTGCTGTATTAAATTTATGACGTTTTTATCTACATTTTTCTTATATTCTGAATTTTTCTTTTATATATCGGCTGTTGATTTTTTTAAAAACTCATAATAAACTTAAGTATGTATCGTATTATTCTAGAGTAGATTTGTTTCTTTCCTTTTCATTCAACCACATATAAAATGTTGCAACCCCCAAATCATTGGATAAAGACACCAATCAAGGCTTAAAAGAGGTCTTTTATTTCACAGAAAAAGGAATTTTAAATGGAGTATCTCTGTGATCAAACCCCATTTATACTTCAAAGCAGTATTTGGGCAAGCACCTTTTACTACCACAAATATGACCATGATTCTGAATGCAGGTATCCAAGCCACCATTCAAACATATACACTCCAGAAACGCTTAGTCTGAATCTAGCGTTAGTTTGAAAGGTTAACCTTTCTCCCAGGATATTTCTTATCAAATTGATCACTTTTGGTACGAAATTTCACTATAGTTTAAACCCCTTTAGTCCCGGACAGCACATTTTTAGATTAAATCTGATTTGGCTTAATACAACTCGTAGCTATGATACACATGCGCCGTCACACATGTGCATAGCACTGGTACAGTATATCATAGTAGTTGACCGCGCTTACATTGATGTTGGGGAAGTGGGAAAAATATCCAATGTTCAACACAACTGTTGGACATCACCAAGGTCATTGACCGTCGACAATTTGTATCGAGCATGAATAAATCACATAATTTTGGTTTACCCCAAAATACTTATCCAGTTACCTTTTACCATTACAGTATAGGGCCAGCACTGGATTTCTTTGGATCAAGAATTTAAGCCAAGCAGGTGATCAACCCACTGTGACCTTTGTGGTAGGAATTAATGTTGCCCGGACAGCGGCGTTGTCGCCTACTCTTATTGATTTTCAAGTGCCAAGGGTTCTTTAACGTGCACATGGGACCTCCCGAGTTTATCGTCTATCTCCGATGGGACTAGGTTCTTTGATCCCACCTACCTGAAGAGGATCAGAGGAGTGGCATATAGGTTTTCACTGAGTTTCATGGAGAAAAATACCTGACAAGTGTCACTGCCTGGAATTGAACTCGGTATCTTTCGGTTCAGAGGTGAGAACCGTACCTTTGCACCACTGGGTGTAGCAGACAGCTGCCATTGTTCGATCATTAAGTGGCGCCACTAGCCTGCAATGAATGACAACACGTCTCCAGTGCAAACAATCGCGTCGTCTCGTCACTGGAGAGGTGTGCTAGGGCTCATAGTCATAGACTTTTAGTGACTGGCCATTGGATCGTCTTTGATTACACAATCAAAAGAGTTTCGGCCTCCTTGTCTACTGTGAACTCTTTGATGTCTGTCATTGTCACCTGTGGCAGAAAATGTCAATGCAGTAAATCAATGCCAATGGTTAGCGTGGGAGTGATTCTGGCTTTATAAGAACGATGCAATAGTCATCAAGTAGTGAATTGACCCTAAATTATTGGGCCCACGGCCAACTCCGGTCAATCGCAATTTCAAATAATCGCCAAAAATTTGCCGCTCCCGTCGTGTTGGGAAATAGCAGAGTCGGCTGTACTATTTTTTTCTGGTAAGTACTAAGCACAGCTTGGTTTATCCCGTGTAATTACCAACTTAGGCACTGTGGCTGGCTGTCTTAGGTCACAACAGATCTATGCAGAAGTCCATCCAACGCACACTACATCATCCTTGCCCATGGTTTTGGTGAAGAAAGCTCAGTTAGCAGCAAAATAAAACTGTAGTGGATAATAAATTCAACTATACTCTACTGCCAAGCAGTATTGCATCCAGCACCCAGATTTCTGAACACTGAGCTAGAAAATCTCTGGACCACGTCCATATAGAGTAGAGGCAAGCAGGTGATCAGCTCATTGTGCATTTTAAAACCTTTGAGTAAGTCGGAGGATTTTCAGAATTGAATCCTGAAATCCACACCAAAACATACATCAGTATGTCCTAATGGTATCAATGCATTCGGGCACTATTCTGCCAAGTCTCTCTAAAGTGGTAAAGAAATCTCCAATTTGAATGGGTTTTTATCAGGTCATTCTTTTACATCATCTATGCCCAACAATTTATATGTTTCAAAAATTATTTCTACTTTGTATTGATTTGTTTGGAGCTGTATGGCGGGCACTGAAATGACCCACCTGCGTCGACAGAGCCATAAAACAGCACCAAAAAAAAACAAGAATACTTTGTATTGAGTAAATTCCATGTCATTATTCCCGTGAACTTGAATGAAATGTGTGTATTCACCTTCAACAAAAACACCAAGGTGACAACAATAATACTCATCCAATATCATCTCATTTCTATATTGTTGAGTACTGCCATGGATCATAACATACTAATGGGTAGATAAAACAAAAAGCTATTCAAAGGCTGATTGCACCATACTTGGAATCTTACCAAAAAAAGTTTCACTTGAATTAAAATATAAGTCTAGATGTGTTAATGAAAGCAGCTTGTCCAGAACTCCCAACCCAACAAATGTAGTGTGGTAAAGACACCTTGGTATTTTAGTTCTGATCCAAAGAGTTACCGGCTCTGTGTTCAGTCGTGGTGCCTGCATTTATGGCATGTATCTTGTGTGCCTTTCATGACTGAACATAGGGCTGGCCCCAACACTGCTCTGTGGTATTAATGGGGCTCGATCAAATAAACAAAGGTATGTAAGTTGTAAGCACATTCGGAGCGTAAATCAGTAATACAGCTTGGCAGTTTTAGCCAATGTCCTTTCGAGTAATTTTGTCATTGAAACTCTGAAAACCTATATGCCACTCCCGATCCTATTCAGATAGGAATAGTAATAGGTTCTTTGATCCCACCTATCGGAGATGGACGATGTCTGGGCAAAATCAATTCCTACCACAAAGGTCACAGTGGGTTGATCACCTGCTTAGCTAAATATCTCCAGCCTCATTGTGCTGGTCCTACATTGTAATGGTAAAAGGGAACTGGATAAGAAGTATTTTTAGCCACCATTCTCAAGTTATGGATGTAATTGGATGCCAACTGGTTGAAATCCACCAAAAAGTTTTAAAACGTTATGCTAGCCATTGTTATTGAAATGACACAGTCTTGGACTTACAATCATCATAACATGGGACAGATTTCCACCTATGGCAGCTTAACCTGACCATCTGTATCATTGTGTACCAATTCACCATTTCAGGAGACCATCCAGTCTTTAAGGATCTCTGTCCACAGCTGCTGCTTTCTTATCCAGTTCCCTTTTACTATTACAGTGTATGGCCAGCTCTATATGAGGCTGGATTTCTCTGGATCAACTTATTAAGTCAAGCAGGTGATCAACCCACTGTGACCTTTGAGGTAGGAAATAATTTTGCCTGGACAGCGGCCTTCTATTTACAACTGCCATGGGTTCTTTAACATGTGCAACGTGCACAAGGGACCTCCGACAGGACTAGGTTCATCCCACCTACCTGAATAGGATCAGGGGAGTGGCATATAGGTTTTCACAGAGTTTCACAGAGAAAAATAACCGACGCTGGCGGGAATCGAACCATCTACCTTTCGCTTCTGAGGCAAGAATAGTACCTCTGCGACCCCACAAATTAAAACATTAAACCAAAACACCAATGCATATATAGTTAGGACTTTATTATTAAATAATCGATTAAAACACAACATATTAAAACAAAGTGCTCTGTCATCCACACTCTACATGTCCACTAGAAAAAGAATCCTGCAGCAGTTAACAGTTAACATAAAGGAGACAAACACTCCTAAATTGGGATCTTTTAACGGTCACCGACAACCCACTGCCTGACCGACAATGCAATGTATCAATGTAGAATTACCCCCCATTGCTTTTCAAAGCATGAAAACAGCAGCCCGTTGCAATAAGAATCTGTTTTTAAATATCTGAATCCAATAGTTAAAACAATGCAACTTTTTGTTCAGAACCCACCAAGCGCCCAATATTCCTATTTGCAGTTTGAAATAGAGGAAGAATAAGTAAAGTAAAAATTTACTGATGAAGTGAATTATTATCATCATCATATTATCAACTTCAAACAATACACAATGAACCGTACATCAAATAAATATTGTTTCAGAATCAAGTTATTGAAATAATGTCAAATTTTCTTTTTTTTATATTACGTGAATGTGACATTTTGGAAATAGCTACAAACATAAGCTTTCAGAATGTATTGACCTATTTAGCCTTGAAAAACAATGGGTTAAAGGGCAGATTAGAATAAAGAAAACATTTACTCAGGTGACATGCATTACCAAACCAATACATTCACACAGATCAGAGGGTGGGATAAGTCTGGACAAAGAGAGTCTAAAAACTGTTCATTTTTATTGGTCACAACGAGTGTAAAATAATAGTAAGTTGCTGTTCTCTAAATTAACTCTTGTGCATCATTATATCATGAATTTGTCACATCCAAAAGATTTGATTATTGTAGTCTCTTATTTTACTCCACTCACACAACTCCATGCTGAAACACTTTTTAAATACATACACGCATAACCATAACCCTTTCATTTACTCCACAAAATGACTCGTTCTCTTCACACATGAAATGAGGTATGAGATCAATCCAATTAAAATAGAAGTGTGCTCATGCCTCCCATTTCACTCTGCTCTTTGACGAAATATTCAAAGTACTGGTATATCATAGTGACAGCCAACAAAATTCCAGTTCCACTTCCAATGGCGCCTGAAAAAAAGGGATGGATTGATGTGAGGACATAATATAATGTAAATATACAACACCCAATGAGGTGAAAGGAGATGTTTTCCACACCCAATTCTACAATTTTAGGACAAAAATTCAATGGCTAAAAAAATTGACAATTACAATAAACAATGTTGCGCTTGTAGCCCAGTAAACAGACGTAATTACAGGGCTTTCAAAGGATCTTTAATATTTTATATCCATACTGGAATTTTCAAAGTTTTAATTTATCAATTCTCTCTCTAGCCGCAAGGACTGAAGTGGGTCCTGAAGGTGATTTTGAAATTAATACAGCTAGACAGCTATAGCCACCATATTTGAGTTCGGGATGTTCAAATGGAGAGAAATCAGTTTTTAAAATAAAGTTTATCTTCCATTGCACCATCTTGGATTTGGTCATATAAATATATATCAAATTTCAAAATGAAAAAAATCCCAGCCATTTTTATGATATTTGTCTAAAATTGGATACACAAACTTGTTTTGATATCCTAAACAAAGTTGTACTGGCTATCTTATTATAGATTTATCATCAGAGTAGTTTGAAAATAGCATGTTGCTAAAAATAGACTTACAAAAACCCCCTGATATTTCTATTTTAAAAAGTACCCAATGTAATGTAAAACGCATACATCATTCTATTCTACACTATTTGCCAAAACTATATGCAAGATTTCGAGTAAATTGGTTCAAGAGCAAACAACTTATTTCCAAAACACCATCCAGTTAGTTTTGAGAAAATCGCTTTAGAAGTTTTTTCCCCCTTCTGTCTACACCCCCATGCTTTTGAAGATTATTTTACTATTTTGGAAAAACAACTCTAACATTTACTGGAGGGATGGACAAGAATGCCTATCTCAGAATCTTGAATCCCCCCCCCCCCCCTATTTGAATGTCCAAAACCGTTTAAAAAAGAAAGACGCTGGATGAACAAATTTAAACAACTGAACTTTACATTGCCCTGGAACCTGCAAAGTAAAAGATCTAAAGGCCGGCCTTTGGGAACCTGGGAGAACAATTGATGATGAAAGGATAAGAGCAGGGCAAACTTAGAATGAGTTGAGGTGGCTTGCCCAGGACAGGGTGCAATGGAGGGACTATATTTGTGCCTTATGCTCCCCAGTAACATAGTGTAAAAACTAGTGTATTGATAGAGTACACAAAGGCATCTTTGGCTGATGAATCAAAACGTAGTAAGCTGTCATAAATAAATTCAGCCTGGGACCTCCCATTCTTACCTAAGAAATCAGCCAAAACGGATAAAGCTCCAATACAAAGACCGCCAAAAGCAGCAGCTGTAGGGATGTATCGGTTGAGTTCCTTGATCATGGACTTCTCACGATGACCTCTCATAACCATCTGCTGTTCTTTCAGTTGCTTGGCAACCTGCACAGAAAATGAAATAAGCATTCTGAAAACATCTATCTAAAAATGGCTACATAAAATCAAGGGTAGTTCTTATGCTGAGCACTTGACATACACATTTGAATTTTTTTTAAATAGGTCATTTTGTCATGCCTGAATCTGGGCCATGCTTGACAAGAAATGTTGGTGACCTACATGTACCCATCATTCAGAGGAAGGTCACAACAAAATCACATGTGTCTCCCGTGTCGCTCGGTGTAATCATCTCTCTATATCTACGGGTCTCTGAACTGATTTGGAAAATTCTATCCATTGACTTTTAAAGTAATATTGGTCTTCTTGAAATTGACATACATCTTACAAACCAGTATTAACACTTTACAAAGAAGAAGAAAAAAGTGGCGACAGTGATAAAGAATGCGTGAAATGATTCCCCTCTCCCAACCAAACAAAACTTACATCCTTAGCACTTGATCCAGACACATCAATCCATGTCTTGGAGAAGAAAGCGCAGGATCCAAGCATGAAAACAATGTAGAGACAAGCATGGATGGGATCTTCCAGGATATGCCCAAATGTCTCCGGTGGGGAGAAATAGTAGCACAGCCCACCAACAGGGTAGGAGCGAGCAGGGCCGCCACCTCCAACATCCTATAAAGAAATGAAATCTGTTTAAGAACTGTGACTTTACAAATAAAACATCTTGACATCGCATGGCTGATATTATAAACTGACCCAAATACTAAGCAATTCTGTCACAACTACTAAACAATTTATCAGATTAAATCTCACTTCACATAAAAGTGATCGCTACGAAAACTTTAGACTTCAAATTTAATAACAGGAATCATTGGGTGATTTATGGTACTTGTAATGCAACTTGACAGATATATTTTAGAGTTCGAAATAAAGTTGTTAAACAAAATGTTGACAAATAAATATAAACTATATCATATATTCAAAGAACAAGGAGGAAAGAACACTCACAGCCCAAACTCCCAAGAGATTAACAAAGAAGTTTCCACTAAACTTGTTTGCCAACATCTGTAGAAAGAAGAAAGAAATAGTTATTAGACAAACTCACAATGACAAAACATAAAATTCTTTATTAGTTCAAGGCATCTAGAAACCAGACATGGACTTACTGTGTATAACGTTCTTTTCTCTCTCTTGAATCTTTTCGTGCTTAGTCAGCACATAAGGCCGGATAATGTTCTTTTACTTTCTTCTTTCGTATCCAATTCCCTTTTATCAAGATATTAAGCCAAGCAGGTGATCAACCCACTGTGACCTTTTTGTGGTAGCAATTAATTTTGCCGGGACAGCGGCCTTCTCTTATCAATTTCTAACTGCCAAGGGTTCTTTAATGTGCGCAACGTGCACAGGACCTCCCAGTTTATCGTCCATCTCCGATAGGACTAGGTTCTTGATCCCACCTGCCTGAATAGGATCAGGGGAGTGACATATATGTTTTCACCGAGAAAAATAACTGACACTGCCGGGAATCTAACAATGTACCTTTCGCTTCTGAGGCAAGAACCGTACCTCTGCGCCACTGGGACCCCCTATGTTCTTCTACATACTATTATATCTCCTATACTTTGATCATTTCAGAAAAATTGTTATCACAATATGTATGGTTTCTAATCAAATTTAGACACTAGAAAATCAATTTCATATTGGTGCTTAAAATTGTGAGAATTTAATAATAGTATTCAAAGAATCAAACTTTTTCTAGTGTGCATCACTATCTCCCAACATGGCAAATGAAAACCAACATCATACTTCATTATCTCTATGAACTTCTGGCTTTCGTTATGTATAGATATAATTTTGTGATTTAATAAAGACCTTTGGACGTGCCCAGAATTGTATATATTCAGCTGAATACCCAATAACAAACTACATATTTTTTCAACAATACGTCTGGAAGATACACAACAGTTACAAAAAAACACTAACTACTTTATTCACAACATTGACCAACAAATCAATTTTACCTGAGATATCATGTAAAGATTTGAAACCAAAGCACTCTGTAAAATAATAGGGATATTGGAAGTGTAAAACAGCTTGATTGGGTACGATGTCTGTTGACCTCTGTAACGGGCAGACTTGATTGGTAAATCGACTCGGAAACCCTGGGGAAAAGAAATGCATTACAAGTATAAAAGAATTTGGTCCATCAATACTTAATTATTTTATTCTGAATAACAATTCCGATTTCAATAACAAATATCAAGAGAAAAAAAATTAACCAAGCAAGTTCTCCCAAACAGGTTTATACTCATGGAGCTATTCCGCATACACATTTGAATGTCTACTCCTTGGTCAAATGACCGGCCCTATCTGGGTGAATGACACACTCCTTACATGGGTGAATGACACACTCCATACACGCCTATGGTGTCTACTTTCGTTTATTTTATACAACATGGCGCCAAATTGTTTTAGGAATTTAATCTAAAGAAACGGTGACTTATTAGTGTGAATTTGTCCCATGCATTGTTGTGTGTCCACTTTTGTTTTGAATGTACTAGCAATTGACTTCAGTTATGTAATTAAAAGCTGTTGGCACTCTCAACATGCACAAGTCACATCAAATAAACCCAAAAGAAACACTGGACGCGCTACAATGTTGGGCGCTTAAGGACTCATTGCTATTGACTGGTACATTCATTTCCACGAGTTTGAATTGTAAAAAGAAGAAATAAATTAATTGATAAAAAGGGTGTGATATCTTAATATTTTTTTTTTAAAGGAAATGGATCTTCAAGTAATTGTATTGTCACTGTGTCTTGAAATGCAAAAAAAATAAACCACTCAAATATACCTGGAAGTATATGACAATGCCAAAAACAAGAACAGTAGCCATCAGGTTCATGAGGTTGGGTAGATTTTGTCTGTAGAAAGCTTCCCTTAATCCACGCACTTTATCTTGTCTGGTAGCCAAAAGATGGAACAGAGCAATAACGGCTCCCTCAAATTCAGTACCTATATAAACAAAGAAATAGTTCACACAAAAGTCAACAGAGATACTTGTAAAAAATTCAAGACCTACCAATATACACACAAATTATTGAATTCTTGGCAAATTTAACACTATTTATTAGGACAAATTATATAAATTTGTAAATATGACACAAATATATTGAAGAGAAAAAAATCGATCCACAGAAAAGTCAATCGAAGCCACCAACCACAATAACCATCATAAATCATGACTTGAATTACCTCTTCCAGTATTGACGGTGGCTGGGCTGAATGCTTTCCATACAATAGTTTCACAAATGTTGGTTGCAATGAAGAGGGAAATACCAGATCCAAGACCATATCCTTTTTGTAGAAGCTCATCCAGCAACAAGACTACAATACCAGCCACAAACAGCTGATTAACATAAGAAAATAAAAACAAATAAAAATTTTGATTTCAAGTATCATTGCAAGCAATAGATTAGTTTCAATCAAAAAATATGTTTCATCTGAAAATACTAGTATCATATCTTTGGAAAATAAATAACCTTGAATTAATATCAAGTTCAAAGATAATAATAAAATAAAGACTACAACAATAACCACCAAACACACACCTGAATGATGATGAGCAAACAGACACCGGCACCGATGTCTGCAGGATCTCCATACATTCCAGTCATGACGTAAACGATGGACTGACCCAAAGTTATCACCATACCAAACACTGAAATAAAAATGTCACATGTCTGAATGTACAAGAAAGAATTCAATAAATGAAGAAATAGAATTCTTGATTTAAAACATGGTCAAACTGCTCTGCATATTAATTAATAAGTTCTTTCTTTCTTTATCAATAACCTTTTAGTACCTTTCGGTGTAAGGTTTATGCATGATACACAAACTTTCGCCA
>JARBEQ010118412.1:0-13691 GCA_030265355.1 Tritonia tetraquetra | reverse complement strand
ACTGTTTGTAAAAGAGAATTTTACTGTTTCCAGTTTTCTTACTCTCTCTTATTGCCTGTTCATAAATTTCCTGGTTAGCTTTCAATACCTAGATGTTTTAGGGTGCTTTCAACACCTAGATGTTTTAGGGTGCTTTCAATACCTAGGTGTGTTAGGGTGCTTTCAACACCTAGATGTTTTAGGGTGCTTTCAATACCTAAGTGTTTTAGGGTGCTTTCAATACCTAGATGTGTTAGGGTGCTTTCAACACCTAGATGTTTTAGGGTGCTTTCAATACCTAGGTGTTTTAGGGTGCTTTCAATACCTAGATATGTTAGGGTGCTTTCAACACCTAGATGTTTTAGGGTGCTTTCAATACCTATATGTGTTAGGGTGCTTTCAATACCTAGATGTTTTAGGGTGCTTTCAATACCTAGAAGTTTTAGGATGCTTTCAATATCTACAGGTTATTTCAGTGTCTGTCTGAAGGCATGCCATTTTGAAACATTCAAGAGTTCTAAATCACAAGGGGGATCATATAAAAATATGTTACAATAGAAAGTAGATTATACCTATACTAGTTCTTAAAGCCTATCAGTGGTATCAATCTTGTTTGAAGCTCCTTTTGACTAGTGCTGTAATGCGTTGCAAACATCTCGCGATTTGCGAGTCTTTGGAACAATTCCAAAACGCAAAATCATCGCGACAAAACAGCAAACTGTTTGCATCTCACGAATAGTATTGTTTGTTTTTTAAAAATGTAAAATTTTGCTTGACTCTTCGAGCAGCGATCTAATTCGAATCAGTTGAAAAATATGAATTACGTTTGACAGAGCGCTTGTCATCGAGCAAGTAATACAACTCTAACTTTTGACACTTTGAAGATCATTTCTGAACAAGACCTCCTCTTTATAATCCATATCTCTAATAAAACTTTAACTCGCACTGCTGAAAAAAACCTTGCTCTTTAAACTCTTTGACCTTGTTGGAATTCGAACTGCCGACCTCTGGTTCTGTGGTCAAATGCATGGATATCATTGAGCCACAGGACTCATCCTATGTCACAAACTAGTTGCTTCTCAACACTAATAACTATAAAGTTTAGAAGTTGAAAGGTGCTTGTGTTATGCCCTTGGCAACACAATATATAGGTGCTATCAAAGGTGGAACCTCCAATTTTCCATCCATCGCCTATAGGACTTGATTCCACAAGGAATCCAAAGGAGTAAGTTCAAATGAAAAAAATCCACACGTCACCACCGCGATTCAAACCCAGTATCTTCTGTTCACGAAGCAAAAGTATTACCGCTACGCTGGCAAAGACAAAGTATAGAAGTAAAGAAAGTACTGTTTAAGCACCAACCTTCTTCATCAGAATTGAGCCCATTGGGGTTGACTGATGCAGTGTCTGGCTGGGCGGGTGGTGGTGGTGGCGGTGGCTGTGGCGGGTCCTCCGTTTCATGGCCAGAGTGATCTGATTAGACAGTAACCGTACAACAACAGGTTTATTCTACAAGTTAAAAAAATTGTTAGTTCTATGCCATTGGCAACACATAATAGGTCATATCAAAGGTGGGACCTCCAATTCATATTCCATCTCTGATAGGACTTGATTCGATATATATGGTATCCTCAGGGTCAGAGCCATGAAACTCAAGAAACTTAAAAGCAAACATTTCACACGTCTCCACCGGAATTTAAACCCAGTACCTTCTGCCCACACCGCCAAAGTGTCACCGCTATGCTAAGAACCCCCCCTTTAAGGTTTATTCTCACATCCATACTACTATTAATAGCATAATGAGGAGTGGAGAAATTTCATTATAGACAAGCTTGACACCCAAATAAAACCAGGAAATGACGCAGTAAGAAAGAATAACGTATTGTCATTATCATCAAAACCTAGAAATCATTATACCCACTCTCCCAATTTGGATGACCCTCAAATAACTTGAACAATGTTTGCAGCATTTGCACCAAAATTGAACAGAAGGTAGCTGAAACTTGAGCATTACGTAGTGTGTACACAAAAAAATAACAGCTCCACACACTTCTGCTCGAGTCATCGACTGGCTTCACAAGCATTTCAAAAGTGTCATCAGCAGAAGAAGCCATCATGTCTGGGCTTCTTTCTCACAGCCCTGACTTACACCGTCTGGATTTGTATCTATGAGGTTGTCTCAGAGATCACATGCGTGACCAGACCTTTCCTAACCGTCGTGATATGAGGCAAAATGTTCAAGATGTTGTGATGCAGTTATGAACAATTTTGTTCATCGAGCAAAAGAGTGCATTGCTCGTGAACGTCGCCATGAGGAGCATGTCATTTAAATGACCATAACTTTATTACAAATTCGGTTATTGTAAAAATATTTGACCAGATCAAATGCACAAGATTTGTCAATACACACAGCAAAAGGTAAACGCAGTCGTGATTAGTATTGGAAACACCATGTCCCAATTGTCCAGTGTTTTGTCCTTGGGTAAGACACTTTACTGCCTACCTCATTCAACTTAGCAGTAAATAAGTAACCAGCCGAGGGCAGCGAACAATCTTGTCGGAATGCTAGTGCTGAAACGCCTAACAGTAACAGTCCATAAATGCTAGGCTTTACTTTTTTACTTTTATTTCTGAGCAGCAATATTAGACCCCCCCCCAAAAAAACAATTTTAAAAAAGACAACCCACCTTGTTCTAAAGCCATCATGAAATTTCTGTCCCCTCGTAACGTCTGAAGGAATTCAGAGTTCTGCAACATGATAGCAAGACGTTCGTCCTCCAGATACTGAGTCAACTCTGGGTCAAGGCCGCTGCTGGCCGCTATGTGCCGACGACGCTCGTTCTCCTTCATCCTCTCCTGCAGGATGTCCGAACTAAGATCGTGCTGGCCCAGTCCCTTTAATTACACGGATGAAGAGAGGAAACAAAATCAGTTGATGTTTAATAAATAATAACAAATGGTACACTAGAACCGGGACCCTGCACAATCAGGACGAAATCTCAGGGAATGTAATTTTTTCTATAAATTTACCTCTCGAATCCGGAAGGGTCCCTGGGTAATTGGAACGATTTTTTATGTTGCATTGCTATTTCTGGGAAGAATTCATGTTTCTTAAAACAGCATTCTATCACAACTGGGTTACCCATTAGCATGCTAAGTAATAAGGCACTGAAACGCATCACCTGACACACTCGGTCAGCACTATTATCAACGACCAATCTGCCCAGTCACAGTGAGATGTGAATTTGTCACAGACTCACCACTGATGTTGCACGACAAGATGGATTGCTAAAATGAGCTTGACCTGGAATACAGATCGTTTCAGACTTGGATTGCTAAAATGACCCGGACCTGGAATACAGATCGTTTCAGACTTGGATTGCTAAAATGACTCGGACCTGGAATACAGGTCAAATCGCTATTTCATTCATAGAGAGGTCTGCTTTTCGGGGCCAGGGTTACAAGGGAGGTCTTTGCTCAATTTGCCAAACAAACAAGTAAAAACAATGCCAGTTAGCGTGAAAAATTACGTTTCTCAAATTTCAATTTCATCGACTAACTACCCATTGTAGAATTTATTTACTTACTATTTATTTGTTTATTGATTGAAAAAAAATATGTAATAACAGAGCAAGAGAAAATAGGTAATTGGGGGATTTGGCAGTAAAAATGCCAAACTGACAACAAAATCCGGATTTGGACCCGGATCAGACCCAGTTAATTGTTTCTAGTTAATCCGGAAACCCAGTTCCTTAAAAAGCAAGCCGATACCCAGCCCTGTGTTAAACCCTATGACTCTTGCATTCAGCCAATATCATTTTTTAAGGTCAATATCATTTATTATCACCGTTCTTCACCACAGAGACACTTACAGCGGATGGATGCAAGGTTGTTGGAGCTCTTCTTGGAGGTTGTTGGGGTGTCTGACTCGAGTGGCCAGCAAAGGACAATGACCGATGAGGTTTGGGGTTAGAGGTTGATGACCGTCCACTGTGCCGGAATGAGGAGGTCATCTGGGGGTCACGACTAGGTGCCGTTCCAGTGTCCACACCAGGGGGCGCTGTTAAAAACCTGGGCCTCTCTGGACCTATTGCTGACATAGCTCTAAATCAGAAACAAAAAAAGAATCATTGAATTCATTTCTGCAAATCTAATAAGTTTTATCATCTAGCTAGCAAAAAAACATTCAATTTGTGTCTTTATGCTCTCTCATTTCTAGTTCTTGATTCATATTTATTTGTTATCTCTTCTAATGTTTTCTAATACTCTTCTCCCACATTTTGTATTCTCATTGACCATTCAGGACCCAGGAGTAGATATGGGCAGACACTCACATTTTACACAATAACCTGGACTTTGTTGATTCCTGTCTTTGTGGCAATCAACAATATTGTGGTTGAGATCAGATACTGAAAAGAAGGTGGAGGTGGATAGGCCATGCCCTCAGAATGAAAAAAAAAAAACAAGGCACCCAATCATGGCTTTGACATGAACACCTCAAGGCAAAAGAAAGAAAGAGAGACCGTTGGGAACATGGAGATGGACAGTTGAAGTGGAGAGAGAAGAATCAGGAAAGTTGTGGAATGAGCTCAAAAGGCTGGCCCGAGACAGAATTGAATGGAGGCGACGTTGGCGCCTTATGCCCCTCCAAGGGAATGAGACGATGGAATGGAAAACCCTTGTTTTGTCCAGAGGGAATTATAAAGATGTTACCAGTTCTTCTTCTTTGCGCTCCATGGTCTAATTCCACCAGATGTGAACTGAAACGTTTTACTTGGATATCATATCATCAGTGTCATTTTCAGGCCAAAATTTAGTTCTGATCTGTACATTCTTGGAGCATGTGACAATTTTGTTCTCATGCTTTGCAGTTATATGGTAATTCTGCTACACCTATTTTTTGAGGTGAGGTTTAGAGGCTGAAATCTCTATGAGGTAAAAAATATTGGTTTTGTTCAGCTTCTCAATTCATAAACTTTACAATAACACAAGTGACCAACGGGGTCCCAGTGGCTCAGAGGTATGGTTCTAGCCTTTGAAGTGAGAAGTACACCGGGTTCAAATCCCAGTGGCAACAGCCGTTGTTTTTCTTCACAAAACTCAGGTATGAACCTATCTGCCACTCCCCTGATCCTATGAAGGTAGGTGGGATCAAGAACCTAGTCCTATTGGAGATGGACGTTAAATTCGGATGTTCCGTGTGCAAGTTAAAGAACCCTTGACAGTTGGAAATCGAGAGGAGTAGGCAGAAAGGCCGCTGTCTGGGCAAAATCAATTCCTACCACAAAAAAGTCACAGTGGGCTGATCACCTGCTTGGTCTAATATCTTGATTCAGAGTAAATCCGCCCCATAGAGCGGGCCCTACACTGTAATGGTAACAGGGAACTGGATAGAAAGAAGAAGAAGAAGAAAGACAAGTGACCAAATGATGACTTACCTGTGAAGGTGAGGGGCATGCTTGGGACGAGAGGGCGGCACAGGACTGGTGGATCGAGGTACTATCCTCAAGAAATCGTCTGGAAGTGTCCCAAGCATGGGGGGATTCCAGTTTCTAAATGCGGGACGTTTGACAGAGGCAGACTGGAAATACAAGAAATAAAACAATACTTATGGCACGCAGCAAAACACAAACAGTAACAACGAGTTACCCATATATTATGCTTTTAAAAAACATTCGTAATTCACTTCTTCCACCATCATCAATCAAATAAAGATCTGACCAATAGCTCTGATTCATTGATCCTTAGAGGAATAAAATGAATTACTCTCCCTCGTACCACACCTCAGTACAAAAGACACATAGCATCATAAATGGGTCACACCTTTGCTATATAATCTCGTCATCGGGTATCTACAACTGCATGGCTACATGTGACACAGCCATTAGTCATAGCATTCGGCGAAATCAAACAATATACACAAAATAGTCATTACCAAGACATGAAAAACCAAAAACACCTGAATCGTCTCCTTCTTTCTTTTTTTTCTTATCAATAACCTTTCGGTGTAATACACAAACTTTCGCCATTGATCCCTATTTGGTGACATCCTCTTCGCCTCTACAAGTCTAGATCCTCTCTTTTTTATTTTTTATCATTTCTGAAACTGCATCCTGACACATTTTCTTTGGTCTACCTCTAGGTAGTTAACATTTTTCATGCTTATTGCATGGCAATTGCTCTTTCATTGGTATTGACACCTGAATAGACGAGTGTATGGCTACCTACATTCTCTATATTCCCTTGCCTTTCTTTTTAGTTTCTGTTGTTCCCCAAATATATTTCACATTTTTTTTACTTTGGTTACTAACTCTATTTCTTTCCCATATGGATCTAGTATTCCATGTTCCAATATTTGTTGTCATTTTCCTTGCATGACTCGTGACTGTGTAATCAATCCCTGAGCATACACCTATTTCTTTGAATCCATTTGATTCAGACAAGTAGGAGACTACCCCACTGTTCTCTAGATAAGTGGTGGGGCTGCCACCTCAGGGCCCCTTACCAGCTTCTAGTCTGGATCTTCATTTGAAGCCTTCACAATATAGTTGAACCTGTTTGGTAGAGCCCTCAAAATCATTAGACTCCCAAGCATCCCCATCCCAAAAAGGTGTAATCTGAAAATCAGACTTACTTCTCTTGAACTGGGTCTCCAACGTTGAGGGCTTTTTACATCTCGTGAATCTGGACTACAATCATTGCTATCAAATGATCCCTTTCTACCGGGTCTGAATCCAAATTCTTCTGAGGCCAATTCATGCTGGGTGTAGGAGGGGACGGACATTGAGGCGAGAAGGTTACGTCCAGGCCGAGAAGACTTGTGGGGAGAAGAGGATTCTGGATTGTCTGCTCTCCGTCGATGATGATTGGAAGACCGTTGAGAATGATTGTGGTGGTGGTGGTGATGATGGTGGTGGTGTCGACTATTTTGGGACCGACTTGCGTGACCACCAGCTTGGGTCACGGGACCAGGACTACTGGTCACAGGTGGAGAAACATTATCTGCATTGGCGGTGGGAGCTGAATCTGGACCGAGGTCCAGTAGATGTTGCATGCCATTTCGTGGCATCCGGTGATGATGGTGATGACCACCACCGCTGGTTCTACTCATCACATTGTTGGTGCCGTTACCATTGTTGACAGCACTGCTGTTGTTGTAGCCAGCAGATGTTGCTGGAGACAGTTTATGCCTGCGGTTACTGCTACGATAATGAGACAGATGGGACTGAACAGCTTCTGTGTAGGATGGTGGGCAATCTTCTCCGTCTTTACCGGATGAGAGGGCCTCGGCTTTCTGTGATAAAAATGAAGCAAGAGATTTAGTGGAGTGGAAGAGACATAAGATCACTAGTTTCACGAAGCAATGTATATTTTGGTCCACGCTGCACCCTAAACAGGAAAGGGACAAAGGTGCAGATAGGTCAGTCACTTTCGTTATCAATGTTGTATGTCTTAGTAGAGTAACAGTCACTGGAAATTGTCACAATAATCATTTCTTGCTTCATTATCAACGTCAAGTTATAAATACAGCTATTAAAAAAAAAATCTGACTAGTTAAAAAAAAAATTTGAATTACCTAGACAACTTAAAAATGTTAAAAGGAAAAATATATTCCAAAATTCAAATCATTCAAACATTACCTTTGAACTTTTACTGTCCTTGAGTCCTTGGGACGTCGGTTGCAGCTGTTGCTGTGCCAGGACTTCTTGTTCCACAGACACCAACACATGATCTGGCAAATCCTCTTCCTCATCTCTATCAAACTCTGCATCAATGTTCATGGTGAGAAGCTGGTCTATGGTGGCGTCCACCATTCCACTGTTTGCTCTTAGAACAGCCTCAATTACTTCTTCATCCGTTTCAGGAAACATGTGTCGGAAGTCTGACATGGCCTTGAAAAATACATAAAAACAAAAAGAGATGTTATAAAGTTGGCAATACTAAGATTTAAAGATCCCAAAATGTTCAGTACAGATTAACAGTCTTGAAGTTACATGCGTTAAAAAAAATCTCAAAAGACCGTATCAGCACTCTGAGCCATTCAAATCTACATAGAAAGGCAGTACAGCTCCGTACTCTCCGAGCAGCGGCCACGCAATTTGGCTGACTTGTGACCGGCGTATGGAATCATTTCGATTGGTCAGAGTCTGATTGACAGCTGGCTTTGACTTTACTATTGTTAAGTGAGACGCCAATCGTGGCAGATTTCGTTTAGCTTGATCGTTGAAGTCTGATTTGTTTGGCGGCGCTGGAATGACCCTCCTGACTGTGTCGATAAAACCATAAAACCCCCAAATCAAACATCTTTTTATTTCGATTTTTATCTTATTTTGCTACCATAAGCTTTGAAATGCATTAAATTCTGTCACGTATTTTAAATGCATTTATGATAAAAAACAATAATGTTGGATTCATGTTTTACTTATCATAGGTTGGCAAGTATGATTTTTATAGGGACCAAAGCAATTTAGGGCGTTAATCATAATTACAGCTGTACTCTGAGAGAGAGAGATACATGGATGCAGACTCTCAGTCTCTTTCACCACCATCAGTAATTTATTGTTGTCATTAATTGTGTTTGCTTGTTCGCATAAACGATTCAATGAAATATGGCAGACTTGACTTAGATACATTTTAGAAGAACGTTTTTAGTCTATAGCTTTGTTTGACAAAAATGCTTTTTCTTTATCTTTTTCGATAGACCATAGCAATATTAAACTATTGGTCTGATTATTGGTTTGTTTAATGATGACAGATTAATAAAGGAACATATCAACAATGAAAACAACAACAGCAACAAAGCACTCATATTCTTCTTTTTTTTTACTCGAGAGAGCCATCACGTCATATCAGACACACATCAATGTCGGGATCAGAGTTCACTCGAAATGTTGAGAAGACAACAGAGATAAGTCCATGATAAGGATTGAATACAAATAAGATCACAGTTTGATGTGATCACTGACACGAATGATGAGCCAATCAGAATAACTTTTCTTACAGAAAAAAACCAACATTCCAATAAAAACCCAACCAAGTGTGTGTGTGGGCTCAAAGCCACAAACTTTGCAATGAAACCCACTTCAGCCATCTTACCTTTTTTTGTATGATGTAAAGCAAACTTAAATTATGGCACCTCTTAGAAACATTGATTTCTTTTATTTATTTTTTTTTACTTTTATGCTCTTTCTTAGCTTCATAAGAAACATAGGCCAACGACAACACTCCATCTTGTTCTGTTCTGAGCTGTCTTCTCAATTTCTTTTCAGGCTCCATCCTGGGGTAATTTCTTTCATTTCTCTTCACCAGCTGTTCCTGGCTCCCCTTATTCCTCTGAGGGTTCCAAGTCGAGCCTGTCCGGTATTAAATTTGGCTTCTTGCACAGTGTAGGACCTATCCAACTCCATTTCATCTTTGATAAGACTTTGGAATTTAACATGAATCAGGACTCTCTTTCTTATCCAGTTCCCTATTACCATACAGTAGTGTAGGGTCCACTCTATGAGTATGAGGCGGATTTGCTCTGGTGATTTACTATTAGGCCAAGCAGGTGATCAGCCCACTGTGACTCTCACTTACATTAAAAGAGAAAAGGTACCACCCCCCCCCCCCCCCCAACCCTTAAAATCCTGGGCCTCAATACTGCAATACTCACCTGGTTAAATTCCAGCTGTCTCATGGGTCGGGCAGGTGAATCGGACCCAGGAGACCCATCCCGCTGACCCATGCTTCTATTCCGACTTAGATTGTCTGTTTCCATCATATCCTCTTCAATTTTGCCATGGTGGTTAAAAAATAATCTCTGCGTGATAAAAATATAACTATATTGTCATATATTTTTTAACATGACATTAAATTAAATACAAAAATACAATGAAATTCTGAGAATAAGAAGCATTCCAAAACAAATAAAAGATAAAAAAAAGAACAACATTCTTAGTTGGTATCTTTCTATATATTGACCATAGCCAATCCATGAGAATCTAAAATTCAAGAGTGGCAGAGCGTGAGAACGCCAGGGGAAATGATGGAATAATGACTTGAAATTGAAATGCTGAAATCAAAATACATTGATCTCTTTCTACAATTTTTTTCAAATACAAAATATTTATAAGAAAAAATAAATAACAACCTGAAGAATGAAAGAAAATGAACAAAGACATTCATAAAATTAATTAAAAACAAAAATAGGGGATCATGAAAAATGTGATCATGGTAATAATAATTTGTGAGAAAAAAACCTCATTTTATAATGATCTGTTAATTACAAGTTAAGATATCAGACAAATCACCCAACACACTGATTAAACGAAGAATAAAAAGATGTAGACATGGAATGAGCTTGTTTAGCTTCCACCTAACTTTTAAAGACGAAGAAAAGATTTGGAATCATAAACAGAGAATCACAACTAAAATGGAAAATGATGAGATCCTTACATTCCAATTAAGACAAGCACATGACCAACCATATGATAAAGACAAAAGAGCTGATATGTAAAGAGAAGAAGGATGCTTAATCAATATTGTTTGAGTTTGCTTGCCATGATCATTATAAATTTTTAATCATAACCCCAAGACTATAGAGAGTCATTTTATAGGCAAATAACATACTCATTACTACTACCCTACTGAAACTGTCTCAGGCTCAGTCAGAATCTAGACGTCTAGTACTAGTATGGTAAGAGTCTTGGTCTTGAGTATGAAAGTGAGTTCTAGGATTGGTGATCAACTCTATGGCATGGGAAGAATCCGTAATGAAACCAGTACTGTTCACTCTCTGCTTTATGAATCAAAATTGCCAGCGAAATACCATAAAGTAAGGAATTCATTTATAAAATCTATTATCAAAACCTGAGCTGGGTATAAGACATTAGTTTATTTAAGTTAAAAAACAACACACCCTTCTCTCTTCAGACCTCAGGCAGGAGATCCCACTCCCTAATTTACTGTGTCAGTTTAGTCTGTTGTAAGGCAGGCTAATGATCATGTAGATAAGAGTAAGACTTCAACTCCTAACATACAAAACACAGCTTGTTCATCTCGACACAAAAATAAAGAAATTTCAAACAAAAATAAGAAAGGTCTACCCACAAAAGTATCTAGATTATGTTCTTGTACTTCCAATTTCTTCACGTAAGCATCAGGTTGGTCTTCGACTGAATGATAACAAGCCACCACAGTACGGTGGTGTCAGTGGCAGGGATGTTTATTGACCATAGCGAAGACAAGTTCGAGTCTGAATCGTCGTTACAACATTTACTCACCAAATTTCAGCCGATAGAAATTAGACCACCCACGTAAGAAAAAGCATTCCAGAATTGTGAAAGACCAGGTTTCATGGATAATTGAGTAAGAATAAAAATGTTTCTCTTTCCTAAAAGTTCGACATTATCTTCATCTCATATTGTCTTTATGAAAAACATTAACCGGCCCAATTTTCTTGAAAACGAAACAAAAATTGTTTCGCCGCGGTAAATACGCCGTCTCAAACTATTTTGACCTATTCTTGTGAAAAGCTTTAATTTGAGCATACAGAAAAAATTGAAAATTTTAAGACCCGATTGATCCTATTCAAGACACTCGTAATTATGTTTTTGAATATCCTTTTCCCATTTTCTTCAATTGCAATAAAAGATCCCATCCCAAAGAGAGAGAAACATGTTTATCTAAACGTGAAATTATTTAGCGATTGTCTCCCTTGTAAATACTTGCCCATCCCTACCAAAGATCATCTACAATTGTTTTAAAGTATAATATATCATAGCCCTAGGGAATTGAGAAGGCACCGGAATGTAATGGCCTGTCGGGGATGGATAAACGATATGTTATAAAGCGCATAGAGTATAGAGTGACAGTGACAGAAAATGGAGTGGATCATAATAACCTTGTTTAGGATGATAGCAGGAACAGCATTTGGCCTCCTCCTCCTCCTCCACCACTACCACCACCGCCACCTCCTCCTCCTCCTCATTCTTCTTCTTCGTCTTCTTCTGCTTCTTCTTCTTCTTCTCCTTCTTCTTCTTCTTCTTCTTTTTCTTCTTCTTCTTCTTCTTCTTCTTCTTCTTCTTCTTCTTCTTCTTCTTCTTCTTCTTGTGTAATGTAGTAATCCCTGACTGGAGGATCAGGTCTACATCTTGTACATTTGCAAAGATGTAGGCAGTTTTGCAAGCTGAGAATTTGAGAGTTTCTATGCATTCAGTTTCAGCGGCTTCAGATAGCAGGTCATTCCATAGGCGGATAGAGAGGGGAAGGAGGAATGTAGGCGGGCGTTGGTCCTGGCTGGTGGTAGATTGATTTTGTTGTTGTGTCCCCTCAAGCCCCGTTGTTTTTGGTAATTGGGGTTACCGTTTTTGGAGAATTGACGTCAATTTGTTGGTAGCGTATTTTGTGCCGTCTTTAACAATTCAAGACCAAGGAAGTTTGTTAGTTTTGAGGTGGTTGTGTGAGGTCGTGGCAGATGCGTCTTGTTGCTCGTTTTTGTGTCATATCCAGAGCGCAGATGCCTTTCTTGTAATATGGATCCCAAACGATGTTGGCGTATTTGAGTATCGGTCTTACAAGTGTCTTGAAGCAGTGGATCTGTGTGGGGATAGGGCATCCTTTTAGGTTATGCCAGAGGAACGCACTTGTTTTGTTGGCCTTTGCAGTTACCTGAGAGATGTGTGCGTACCATTTCATGTTTTCAGTTAGTTCTACTCCCAGGTATTTCGCTGATTTAACGTAATGCAATGTTTTCCGTTGAGGTAGTTTTAAGATCGTATGGCATTACGTTTGTTGGATATTGTTAAAAAGTTGCATTTTGTGATGCTGAACTCCATCAGTCATTTTTCTTCCCGTTTTTGGAAGCCAGCCAAATCATGATCAATGGCTATACAGTCTTTCTCTGGATATTTGTTTGTAGAGTAGTGTATCGTCAGCAAATAATCGAACATTAGATCTTATACCACTTGGGAGGTCGTTGATATGCATAATAAAAAGGGATGGACCTGGTACGGAACCCTGGAGCACACCTGATATCACATGGCTTATATCCGACTTCTCTCCGCTGACAACAACGTCTTGTATTTTTCAACCCAGGAAGCTCTCTATCCATTTCAGTGTTTTCCTTTTATCCTGCCATGTGAAGTTTGAAGAGCAAACGTCGATGGTGGACTTTGTCGAAAGCTTTGGCGAAATCTAGTAGAATGACATCGGTCTGCCCAGCCTTTATCTAGCACTGTTATAAGGTCATGGGTGATGGAAATAAGATGGGTCCCGCATGATCGGTTTTTCGTTTCAACATGTGTTGTGATTGCAGACCGGATTATTCTTATTCTTTCTTTCTTTATCAATAACATTTTAAGTATCTTTCGGTGTAAGGTGTGTGCGTGATACACAACCTTTCGCCATTGATCCCTATTCAGTTGCATCCTCTTTGCCTCTACAAGCCTAGATCCTCTCTTTAAAAAAAAAAAATTTCTGAAAGTGCATCCTGCCATATTTTCTTGGCCTACTAGGTAGTTTTTCTTGCTGTTTACATTCTAGTATTTATTTAGGGATTCTGCTATCTTTCATTCTGTTTATGTGTCCTAACCATCTTGATTGATTTTTATGTATTTTTATTTCCAGACTTTCAGTTTTTACTTCTTCCCTACTCCTTTCTTTCTTTCTTATCCAGTTCCCTTTTACCATTACAGTGTAGGGCCAGCACTATGAGGCTGGATTTCTCTGG